>JANIJG010010354.1:32662-44721 GCA_024611175.1 Megaceryle torquata
ACACTGAAGTTTTGTTTTACTGAGTTACCCTAAAAGGATCCATTCCCTCATTTTAACATGTGCAAGCAGTTACAAGGTTATTTGGGAAGCACACAGAAAAGCCTGTAGGTATATTTTCAATTGCCACAATGTCTATGAAATCTGCTGTGTATTTAATAGATCCTTCTATAAAAAAAAAAAAAACCACCCAAATATTATTAGGAAAAAAACCAGAAACACAGGAGTATTGAAATATAAAAAGTAGGCTTGCAGTTGCTACTGCTTCATAAAAATGCTTTATTTTCAAAGAGGTATAACTGATGAATCTGAAACCAGAATTATTTTTTTTTCCCCAGAATATAAGTAAAATTAGAGTTTTTCTCTGCTATAGCTAACAGGCACATCATAAGATCTTTACAATTTTTCAGGCACACAGATTGGATCATAATTTATTAATATCAAAGATTCTGAATTTCTGCACTGATAGAATTTCAGTTTAAAATACCAAAGGTGCTTTGAGAATTCTTTTTCTCCATCGTTTTATTGTGGATTCATCTGAACAGGTAATTGCTGATGCATCAAAATACAGGATATGAACTCAGAGCACACAAAACAACTTCTGATTCTTGTGAGTATTTAATCTCTGAAGTTTCTTTTTAAGGACAGTTAGATTGAAATGTCTTGTGCAGTGAAACACATAATCAATAAAACAAAACCCACCATTATATATTAATCAGTGTCTCCTTTAGCATTATTCACATGCGTGCCATTTTATAAAACTAATTCACTTTCTGCTAACAACTGTTCAGTGACATATTTATTATTACAGAATCACAGAATATTCAGGGTTGGAAAGGACCTCCTAGATCACAGAGTCCAACCATACCCATAACAAAAAAACACCTAAACACCCTGATCAAATATGACTTCAGAACCACAAAATATCCCCCTAGGTGCATAACCCCACCAGAGCATGTCCTGAAGCACCAGGTCTACCCATTTCTTCACTACCTCCAGGGATAGTGACTCGATCCCCTCCCTGGACAGGCTGTTCCAGTGCCTCATCACTCTTTCTGTTAAGAATTTCTTCCTAATATCCAATCTATACCTCCCCTGCTGCAACTTCAGACCATTTCCATTTCCTCTGGTTCTGTCAGTAGTTACTAAGGAGAAGAGGGCAACATCCACCTCTCTACAACCTCCTTTCAGGTAGCTGTAGAGGGCAATGAGGTCCCCCCTCAGTCCACCAGCACCCCCAGGTCCTTTTCTGATGGGCAGCTTTCCAGCCACTCCTCCCCAAGCCTGGAGCGCTGCCTGGGGTTGTTGTGACCAAAATGCAGGACCCAGCACTTGGCCTTGTTGCAATTGGCCTCGGCCCAGCGATCCAACCTGTCCAGGTCCCTCTGTAGAGCCTTCCTGCCTTTGAGCAGATCAACACTCCCACACAATTTGGTGTCATCTGCAAACTTACTGAGGGTGCTCTCAATCCTCACGGCCAGGTCATCGACAAAAGTTCCAAACAAGACCAGTCCCAGAACGGAGCCCTGAGGGACACCACTGGTGACTGGCAGACAGCTTGACTTTACCCCATTAATCACACTCTCTGGGAACGGCCAGCCAGACAGTTCTTAACCCAGTGAATTATTAGCCTTACAAGACCAGAGATACTGAGTTCTCAACGCACATACGCAAGAAATTCTGTGGGATATATTCTCAGGATCACAACACACACAGTGTAGCAAAAGGTATTTGAGAACTAATCTACACATCCTTTTCTAAGTTCATTAGTTTTTTGCGTTTTTATTCCCCACCATTCTAAATCATCACTCACTTTGGTTTTCTGTCACAACCCAGTGTTATGAACTGTGAAAGTGTAAAAGAATAAGGAAAACTTACTGTCTTGGATGAAGCACTACTGCTCTTACAGATTTCTTGTGATTTGTTAAAGTAACACGAGTTTTTCCTGCCACTAAATCCCAGAGCCGTATAGTAGTATCATGACTGCCTGCAATGAAAAGTAAATAATATATAGTAGAATCACAGAATCATTGGAGTTGGAAGTAGAAACTATCCTATTGATTCTATTTTCATTACTACTTTGACAAGATGGTCAAAACTAGATGTGAAACAAAAAAATATTACCCTTGTTATGAAAAAATGATACTACCAGCACCTCAGACGAGAAAGATGCTGGGTTGTAATAGACTTTTACATAGGCTGAAATTCAAGAACACGAGTAGTTAGACAGCAAAGCTAGATTTTTGACATAATGGGAAAGAAGATGAACTTTGTATTTAATCATGACACCGGACAGTTCTTAGCTGGGGAAGACTGTGAAGTATCACAGGATGGCATCCAGTCAAGTGTTGTACACCTCCAACGATGCAGAGCCCTCAACCTCTCATATATTACAACAGCAAAAGGAAAGAAAAAAAAAAAAAAGTAATTACCGGAAACAAAGGAAATGCAGAAAAATGTTCAAGCAATGCAAAGCTATATTTTCTTAAACATGCCATTAATAGCATTACCACTGCATAGCATATTTTCAACAGAAAACTGGTAAGAGAAATTGAGTAAATTAGCAAAGTTAACGTTATGAACCTTAAATAATTCTGAAAAATACACTCATGATTAGGTTTTTTTAATCATGTGACTTGTGAAACCACACCAACTATACCTGTAATAATTTGTGGTTCTGCAGCTTGGCACTTCACCGTTGCGACTGCATTTGTGTGTCCTGATAGTGTGTGCACACTGGCTTTTGTCCTTATATCCCAAATCTATGAAGTGACAGTAAGTCAGAAGTCAGTAATAGGTGCACATTCGATGCATTTTAAGCACTGTCATTGACTACATGAACCCTTGCCATAGGGCTATAGATTAAACAATGGTATTTAGGTTGTATTTTTCACTCAAAAATTCAGCACACAACTGCTTCAACAGGCAAATTTCAAGGGGACCACCGATCCTGTTGTTGAGTTTCTAGACACAGATAAAGTCACCATAAAAAACCAAACTATCTTCTAAATATTTATATGTGTATATTCCTATATATAATACATAGTCTACCTACTAAATTAAGAAATAAAACATTATCCTGAAGCGACACTGTGTTCCTGTGTATTTGGGCTTCACTTTTATCAACAATGGAAGACAAAGCTAACATAAATCATCTCAGTATTTTCATCTTGATTCCTGTTATATTTTTGGTAATTATTCACTTTTAGAAATGGAAGATGAAACACTGACATATCAAGAGGTTAGATTTTAACAATGTCATACTTACTCGTGCTGTTGAATCTCTGCTACACGTCACCAGTACATCTATTGTTGGATGCAAGTCTAAACCATAGACAGCACTCAGATGACCATGGTAATGCCTGATAACCTAGATAAATAACACACGTAAACCAACTGGGTATTTGAAAAGATATTCTAAATACTTTGATTTTTATATTTGCCATCAGCAATTAATTCCAATTAAAGACATTACAGCTTACCTTATTGTATTCGAGATCCCAGCACTTCACTTGTTTGTCTTCTCCACAAGAAAATAGGTAAGGACTTCTTGCACTTACGATCACGCCGCGTACAGTACTGATGTGCCCCGTCAAAGATAATTTCAATTTACCGCTAGCAAGGTCCCAAATCTGCATCAAAATAGATATTTTGAGGTAGACAGGTGAAAGCTACACAGTGATAGTCTTGGTAAACATCCCAGATTTTTAAGTTAAAAATCACAGTAGCAAACATTTACTACCATGTAATAAGTGAAATTTCAAGAAGTAATATTCCACAAAGCCTTTATGACTATGCCATAAAAGAAAAAAACATGTTCTGCAGTTCATTCATTCTGCAATCAATAATGAAGAAATTGTTTCCAAGGGCTGAAGACATTTCTAAATAACAAGAGAATATAAACAAAAACCACCAAAAAAAAAACCAAACAAACAAAAAAACCCCAAAACCCAACAAAACACCAAACAAAAAAAAACAACACCCAACCATCTGCCACAAACTCTGTCAGTGATGTCTTCCAACCTCTTACCTTTATGGTTCTGTCAGCAGAGCCAGTAACAAACCACTGATTTCCTGGTTCTACTGCAATACATCTCACCCAGCCCAGGTGACCACTGATAACCTTTAGAAAAAAAGAAACGTTCTTCTACATCAGAAATAATATACATATGTCTGTCAATATACATTTCATTCTCACAACACTGGAACTTGTTAGCATTTACAAAGAAGCACACGCTCCCCCAAAAGTCAAATGATATTAGATCTAAAGAGAGATTGATTTCTGTTTTAGTTAAATGAAAATACTACTAGAAATTTACATGTCATACACCAGACTTGGGGAACTTGCAATATGGAAAGACCCTGCTCCTATAACCAACTTATTCAAATTCTTTCAGAGTCCATAACACTGGAGCTCAACACCTGACGCCTTGCAAAGAAAGACTGTACAGTGCTTATACAATAATAAAGAATGATGACCAAACTAAATAAACAAAATTATCTAACAAATTATCACCAAAATCTTGGTTCTTAAATCACGTTGGCATATAATATGCACACCAGCACCTCTTTTTCCCCAAATAAGGGGTAATATTAATTTGTTTAAATCTTTCTGGTAACAAAATACCAGAGTCAGATCTCACTAGAAAAACTCTACTAATAATGAAACTCATATTTGGGATTCCAGCTTCAATTTCAGAGTTGCTTGAGAAAGCTTTTGTCCTTTTGAGCAAGGATTTGGACAGCAAACCTCCACTAAAACTGTTTACATATAGAACTAGTACAGTGACTTGAATTGTATTTCCCATCTCTCTTTGAAAAGAAAGTGTTCCTAACAGGGAGGCATTTTTCATCTGTTTACCTTAAATCTCTCATGGATTTATTTTGGTGACATTTATTAATTTTTATAGAGAGCACTGTTCCAATACTGCTGTATTTAGAAAACCTATATATTCATTTAAGCTCAAGTGAAAAAAAAAAAAATTACTTTTTGAGATTAGCCTTAAGATTTGCGACCAATACAGTATTCAGGACACATGTGAAGATCTAAGTGCCTACACATTGTGCCATATTTAGATGAACAGTGCTAAACCAATACTATTCTGACAGTAGAGTATCAGATTTTTAAATATCGAGAAAACCTAAAATTCCTAAAATAATATTCAACCCTTCTCAGACAAAATATGAAATTGGTTAAATTCCATAGCACCTTGGGGAAAAAAAAAAAAGTACATATTCAAACTGATAGATCTGTAAAGTTAGAGGATCTGAATCAATACTTGCGCTTAGAGATTTTCCCTTCATCACCAAAATGTTTAAAGATGATATGAAATTTTGGGAGAATGGCTATTACTACTCCTAACAAAATGAAAAGGCAAACTAGACTAATTTCAAAACTGAACTGTAGAGAATTTGTAATTAGAGTATTCAGCTCCCCCCCATTTTCATAGCAAGTAGAAGTCTGCCTGATTCAGACAATGACTGCCTTAAATGTTTTTGGAGACTCTATTATCTTAATATTGGTAGAGTATTTCCTTCATTTGTTAATACTACCGAATTTTGCACCTTTTTTTTTTTTTTTTTTAAGTACCTCTACCAAAGAAGATGACTAGGAAAAAACCCACAAAACTCTGTAATGAATATATCATAATACAGCTACATCTACATAAAAGTGTAAAATTAATAATATTCCCAAAATAATTAATTAATTAGAATTAAATGTTTTTCATCTAACCTCTATTAGTTAAAGAGAGTGTATGCATCTACAACTTAGTTGTGACCACTTCCCATTAGATTTTGGTTTCTGTGAATGAGAAGAAAAATTATGCTTTGAGGTCTTTACAGAACATAAAATATTCATTTACTTTTATATGCATGTTCATACCATACATTTGTAACTTACTCTGTACAGTTTCCAAGGTGGATGCCACTGAGGTTTGGGCATGGTTGGAGCCTTCTTTGCCATTAATGCAGAATTTTTGTTTCCACCAGCTTCCACCAGAGCCTGTAAGTTAAAAGGAAGGTTACTCTTTGCCTAAAATCTAAAGCCTTCTCACTCTGACACCTCAATGATGAGTAAATTTAGTCTGTCAGGACACCTTCACGTAACATACAAATGAATCCAGAAGCATACACTATATACGTTTCAATTTAGATGTGCAACAAACTCACCACAGACATCCCAGGAGGCTGCGAACGCTCAGATATTCCAGCATGCCTGTAAATATCACCCACACCAGCAGCTGTCCGATTTGCATCCAACCTAGATTGAATGAAAATAGTTGATGAATTGGAATCAACTTTCTTTTACTAAGTGGTATCACAGGACCGCATCCAGCCAAGTGTTGTACACCTCCAATGATGCAGACCCCACAGCCTCTCTGGGCAACCTGTTCCAATAGCTGACTGCCTCAAGGCAAAGACACCCCCAAAAATAGCTTCACTTTTTTATCTTCTATATAAACAGAATTTCCTTTGTTATAGCTTCTGCCCATTGACTCTCACAACATCCAATAAAAAACCCACCAAACTGCAAATGTACCGAAAAAATGATGCCTGTCCAGGGCAAAAGTAGTTCCTTTAATGATCTGCTAAATTAGAACATTCAAAATACTCAAAGCAGCTCTTATCCCAACATTCTGTGTTTGCCTTGAAATTCCCAAAGATAACAAAAGTGTTACTGAAGTAACACAGCTGTACCTGGACTGAGAAGCAGGAAGTGCTACAGCCAAGGACTGTGCTGCAGATTCACTAGGCATCCTCTGGACCTTAGTATCTGCTGTCAGAGCCACACCTTGGGGAAAAAAAAATAAATAACAGGGCAGAAGCAAAACTGGATTAAAAACAAAATCCAGAAAAACATATTATGCAAACACATACATTTACACATACACCTGCAAACCACAGCCTGTGGTAATACTAAATTCCATCATTCAATGCCATTATTTAGCACATGCTGATTTTTTTTTCAGTTGGGCCCAATCCTTTCCATCTTAATTCTACTATGTAGGCAGGTACAAAATTTCTAGAGTAGAAAATGGTATGATTCTGGCATTAGAAGCAACAAAAAAAAATTAACTAGGAGCAGCGTTCATCTTTTTATCCAGCTTCTACTACAGTATAGTTATATAGTATATACATTCTATATAGAGAATATATAGAATATAGCATAATATATATACTACAGGTACTAAACATCACAGAAATAAACATGGTTTTGAGAAGTATTTGGTAACTTAGGTTCTCTAGTGCAGTTTATTTTGCCATCCCTATGTGGTGGTTCACAGCATTCAGTGGTGCCAGAACTATAAAAGGTTTAGTCCTACTCAAGTGAGAATGCCAGACTACAACTTATGATTTATAACCTCAACCTAATAACAGCAGATCACTTTAAAAAATAAAAGAAAATAAAACCTCTTTGCAAAGTGTAGTTTTGGTGCAGACTGATGAATTTATCCCATTTCTCTATTTCTTTTTGTAACCAAAGTTCTGGCAGTTGACAACAAAAATTGTGTTTGGGTGAGATGCTCAGGTTAAGACAAGAAACGACAACAAAATAAATCTAATTTTTAACCCTGACATACCTGATTCTGTTAAAAGAAGACTGACCTTGTGGAAAAAGCCACAAGCAAGCCCCGAGCCCACAGTTACAGGTAATTATGTACAATTTTTCAGTGGTGGAGGGTCCATTGAACACTCATCATTTGTTAACTTAAAAAGCCACAACAGAGATTTTACCACACTTGTAATAAACTTAAGCACTAACAATAAAAAAATAAATAAATAAAAAGCTTAAACTAAACTGCCACAAGGACAGAGCAGGATTGATCTAGAACAGTGACGATTAGCAACAGCCAATGTAATGACACAGAAATGCAACCCTTCCAAGCACAGGGAAAACACAACGATGTTAAAATTATTAGACCCCTATTGTCTCTTTCCCAAAGCAAGGCAGTGATACCTACACCTTCCTGCTCTGGCGATGAAAAGCAGGATACATTCCCTTGTCATTCAACTTCCTTCTAGCTGGAATCCCACCTCCTCACTCACAACAAACTTCCAAGAGCAGCTCTGCCACAACAGTGGAGGCACCAGCGATCTACGGGTCTATGCAAGCTCTCCAAGAGAAAGGGGACCACAATATCAGAGAGGAGAACACTTTTGTGATGATGTTACCATGGGAGGTGAAGTCTCATAGAAATGAGTGACCATCTCGCAGTAAGCTCACATCCACTGAGAGGTCACTGCATCTGTACCTAAATCCCCCTCCTACCTCCTATCCCAGAGCATTTATCAGCCACAAAACTCTCTGCAACAACACTATTAAAGACTTGAATGGCATTTCCTACTCTTACCAGGTATGGATTCACAGCAAAAGGAATTCTGCTCCCAACAGGATGAAAGGAATCTATCCAGAACAGAAAGACAAAAAGCCCAGCAAACACACACAAAATTTTACTTACCGGGCCCAGGTGGGTACGGATGTGTACCAGTTATCAAATATTCAAGTTCTTGTCCTAAAGAACAACAAAATGTCATATTAATAATTACATTTGATACTGCACCACAAGTGATACACTGAAACAGGAAATAGAGCTAAACAGAGCAGGTCATACATAGCAGAAGAAACAAGCAAACACTTCTAATGTCCTACACTTAGGCATTCATTTTCATTAATTTTATTTGCTCAGGTTATCTCAGTTTTCTAAAACACATCAATAAAAAACATCTTTCAAATGGTGAGGCCACCTGTTATCAAGAGGGATCCTCAAGAGAAAAATCTTTGTGCTGTCAAAGATGCCTCTTGAAGTAGATATAACGGAAAAGGATTCGAGCACACAAATACCACAGGCATCTGAAATGTAAGCTAGGTAAGACAACTGATTGATTGTCTGTGGTTTCAGAAGAGGAAAAGGTTCTTTTGTTCTTTTTTCATTATTTCTTAACATCCTTCACTTCCAGAATACTTTTAAAGAAAGTACCCTGGGGGCAGGGGACACAAACAAACCCTCAACTAAAGTAAGGCAGCAAATGGCACTCTTCAGAAGAGGTTTCCATAAGGGATCTATCCAATACATACACATTTGGTACATAACCAAACACAGACTGAAAAAACCTGCAGATTTAAAATAGTTCTCTGGTTTAACAGCTGCACAGCTACAAGAAGTCAAAAAAATAAAAATCTGGGAAACAAATGAAAAAAAAAAACCAAACCCAAACAATAAAACGACAAAAAAAGTTTAAAAAGTATATCCTTGGCCATCATGAACTTGTAAAAAAGAGAAACACATCACTCCTCTTTCTAACGCCTAAGTACAACACAGACTAAAATTACTCTTTTTATTAATTATTTCCTGTAAAAATTTCACAGGACTCTACTACTCCTTTGTTGAAGCAATCTTCCTCCTTGTTCTAAATCGCTTGTCTCCTGTGGACCCTCAGAAAGAAAAATACACCAAAAAATGTATTTTGATTTCCTTATTTATCTCTGATGCTTTAACACTGGACTGAATTCTTCAAATTTTATATCAGTGAGACATAATGATAAAAGAAAGGATAAAAGAAAGAACAAATATAGCACTAAGTGCAAACTAACCTTGATTTCCAGAATACTGTTTCTGTCCATAAGGATCCCCAGTGTTTGGGCCTCCTTTCTCTCTCAAGTTTTCTTTAAGAGTAGGCATGTGTAATACGGAGCCGTACTCTGTACGCAGCTTGACTGCCATCTTTACTTTGTGACTGTTGGAAAAGTATAACCTTGATTAAACCCCAAATTTTGAACCGGTATTAAGTTTTTAAATACTTCAGAGAAGATTTGATACAACTTACTTGACAATTTGATTATTTTTTTCTTCCCTCAAGACTACATTGTTAACTCTGATGAAATATCTGAACTTCTGACTTGGGTAGAACAATCACTAACATGATTTAAAACTTTGAGGTGCACCGGTAACTCACTGATCGCGGTACTTGCCTTTCTTCATCCAGTGGGATAGGCTTAGCATTATCAGCTACAAACATATCATGGGTTCTCTTCAAAGATCTGAACACAAGTGTGTGCACAGAATGCTTTTGGACTTCCTAAAAATAAAGAAAATAATATTTTTATACACTTGGATGTAATTAAATGAAAAATTGAAAAAGGAAACAAAATGAACAGAGCGATTTCAGACTTCAGTACTGTTAGATGACATAGATTTAGTTCACAGAAGACAACACTCTTCTTGGAAACTAAAAAAGTTAAGTTTATCTGTTAATTGTGGGTTTTTTGCCAAAAATAACACTTCCTTTCTTGGAAACTGCCAAGACTTTGAAAAACAAGCCAAAAACTTTGTTGAAACTTTCTTCACTGGCATCTACATGACAAATCCACTGATGTGCAAGCTTTCTTCCCCTCATTCCTTCCAGTTGTTCTGATATGTAGGCAATAAACAATTCTGAAAACAGCCTTGCAAATTTCATTTGTCTACCACCATAAAAGGAAGAGGTACAATCCTCATCTCCTGTGCACAGCATGGCATTAGGTAAACACAGCACAGTTCACTGAGAGAAAACTTGGGGTCAAACCTGACAAAATTTGTTTTCCTTTCATAATTTTTGTTACTATGAGCAAAATGTACATTAAATCCCATTCAGGCACTAAAAAAGCAGAATTAAACCCCTATTAACTTATACAGAATATCTGTTTATCAGCAGCACAATTAATTTTTTTTATTAGTATTTTCCTACCAATGAATAATTAAAAAAAAAATCATTAGAAATCTGAGCCTGCTTTCTTAGGTACAAAACCTGTATGTCACAAAAACAAGGACAACATACTGACAGCTACGTTAATAACTTTTGACACTGGGTAACATGCAACTGCCAAGCCTTCAGGATTTATTACACATGTGCTTTCACTATTAAGCTCTCTGTAGGTTCTGGTTTCCTGCTGGGGAAGTTTTCTGCCCAGTCACTGACCCATTTTGCAGTGGTTGTAACCCTCGTAACCCAGTAGCACCTAGACAAAGGTTTTTGCTCTGGCTCAACGAGCTCCTGCAAGTTCCAAGTATTAAGTAAAAAAACACTTAACATTTGGAATTGGGTTGTTAATTTCATACATCTGAAGAAAGAGCAGAATTACAGCAGCTAATTACTATTCAACAACAGCAGCTGAAACCAGCAGATGAACAGTAGGTAGCACGATGCCTCCCCAACAGGGAAGAAGCATCTACAAATATTTTTTGACAGATGCTCTTCCGTAAAAAGCAGCTGCATGTGGCAGCAGCCTTTACATCTTCCTATATATATCTTGACAACACTACTTGGAATCATGGAATTGTCAGGGTTGGAAGGGACCTTAAAGATCATCTGGTTCCAAATCCCCTGCCAATGGCAGGGACACCTCCCACTAGAGCAGGCTGCTCAGAGACCCATCCAGCTTGGTCTTAAAAGTCTCCAAGGATGGGGCTTCTACCACCTCTCTGGGAAACCTGTGCCAGTGTCTCACCACCCTCATGGTGAAGAAATTCTTCCTAATATCTAACCTGAATCTACCCACCTCTATTTTTGATCCATTCCCTCCAGTCCTACCACTGACCAACAGCCTAAAAAGTCCCTCCCCGGCTTTCTTGTAGCCCTCCGAAGATACTGGAATGCCACAATAAGGTCTCCTCAGAGCCTTCTCTTCCCCAGACTGAACAACCTCAACTCTCCCAGTCTGTCCTCATAGGAGAGGTGCTCCAGCCCACTGATCATCCTTGTGGCCCTTTCTCTGGACACATTCCAGCACACCCATATCTTTCCTGTAATAGGGGCTCCAGAACTGGACGCAGCACTCCAGGTTGGGTGTCACGAGAGTGGAGTAGAGGGGAAGAATTCCCTCCCTCGACCTCCTGGCTACACTTCTCTTGGTGCAGCCCAGGATACAACTGGCCTTCTGGGCTGCAAGTGTACGCTTGCTTTCAGGAGTGCATGATGTTCATCCCACAGTAACTATTCCATAGCCTATAAAATCAATGGCCTTCTCCTCAGCTTTACTTCCAAGCACTCACAAAAGTAAAAAAAAAAAAAAAAAAAAAAAA
>JANIJG010010356.1:0-61713 GCA_024611175.1 Megaceryle torquata
TACCTTTTTTTTTTTTTTTTTTTTTTTTTACCGTCATAAAAGATGGGAGAAAAATAGGTTACAAATTTCGTGGGCTTTCTAAATTGTAAATTTTTTTTTTTTTTTTTTTTTTTTTAAATTTTTAATATGCTTTTAAAACTGATTTTATTAAACAACAAAAGATACTCCTCAGAACATGTACTGCCACATCATTTAAATACCTTAAAGCTCATATTAGAACCTTTCATATCATTTGTAAAAGCAAAAAAAAAAATTTGTAAAGCAAGTCATATGCATATTTAGGTGATTTAAGTTCTTTACCCTTAAAAACATTTTTAAAAAGCTGGTAATTAGCAAGAACACTTCAATTGGAATTGTATCTATTTTGATAAAAAGTTATACCACCTTTCCTTCAAATCTATTACATTCCCTCTATATCCCATTAATACACAGACATAAGTGCAGAAGTACATACAGAAAAAGCTGAAACACAAAATGTAGGGGAATCATGAAGACAGCCTAAACCCCTGCAATTACCTAATGGTATTTCCAAATGCACATATTCAATGGCTTTAAGCCTTACTATTCCCCTAAACTCACAGGTAAATCATTACAGAAGTCCAATGTAACCAGAAAACTTTTTATAACAAACAGCCTTATAATGCACATCTGGTGGTGTAAATAAAACTTACCAGAAGTTGATGACAAGATATTAACTATGGCAACTTGGGTATCAGATAGAGCTTCTTGGTAAGAGAAATTTGCCAAGAACCACTGGGGGAAAAGAAAAATAATGTTGTGATTTTGATAGCAACAACAGGGTTTAAGTTTCTCAATGCAGTAAAATCCTACTTAAAAAACAGTAACAAAAAACCACACCAAACAAAAAAACCCAAACACACACACAAAAAAAACCCAACACCAAAAAAACAAACCACCACAAGCATTTATCAAAAAATAAAATCAGAACAAGACTTTTTCCTAACTTCTATGAAAGTGGTGGGTATATTAAAAGACAAGAGGCAAAACCTGAAGCGGTGCAATCCAAGCATATTCAACTATGTGTTTAATAATCAAATAATATACCTCAGACCTTTAAAATATTCAATAATTACAATGACATTATAATAGCTATTCTATAGTAGCTAAAGGTACTTTTAACTTGTTTTGTCAATGCGTCAAGATGATAACTGCACAAGGGCCACAAAGAAATCTTAGCAATACATGGGACATTAGTCAGCCTAATGACTTTTTTTGAAGAGTACTGGCACACATCTCCACCCTAAAAACGAACCATCACTTACATTCAATAACTTTAAAATATTTTTGATGGATTCATGAGTTAATTCCTCAGTAAAGGAATAAAATGGCAAGTGTTTTATCATATCTTGATTGAGATCTCATTAGTAAGATCTCAGATCTATCCTCAGGGAAGTTATCACTCTCTGAAGTCTTTGGTGAAGATATTTATACAGTCCAAGAAGAAATACATTTACATGCCAGTAGGACCAGCAGCCATGAACAGCATCATCAGGATTCTTTCTGCAATGGCCCAGAAAGAAGTTGTAGTGACTTTTATCCATCTCATTCAGTCTCACTGCAGCTTTTAACAGCCTGTATACAAGGAAGTCCAAATTTTGCTGTACCAAACCAACCCAATGCCAGACAACATTGCACCAAAGCATGGCAGATCTTATAACTGACCTTACAGTTAACTGCATACCCAGGATCATTTTTTAATATTCTTCCTTTAAGGAGTTACACCTTCATGCCCAACACATGAGGGAAGTTTTATTTCTTACAGTATATTTATAAAATGAGGCATAAATACAAGTCATCTCAATAATGTTTCACTACTATCATAGTAGTTCTAAATGCATCTATACTTAAGATTTTGGAAAGAATGGAGTACATACCACAAAGCAAAAGAAAAAGCTAATTTTTGCTACTTGAGTTGCAGTGAGTTTTCCTACAGTTTTTAATATTGATTCCTGCTCCTTAATCGTTGGATATGACATGCGAGACAACTTTGCTTCCAACGCGTGGCTCGATGGGAGCTGTCGAATCTCCATAATATTACTGAACCTCACACGATGCTTTTTGGGAGCTTAAGAAGGAAACAAAATAAATAATAGTGAAAAAATAATAAAAAAGTATGCATATTATCATTACACTTTTCAAGCCAACACAATATGCAAAAAAAGCTATGATGTTCTAACACAGCATTGATTACAATACTTCACAAACAACAGGTTTTTATCCAAACAGAAGACATCATTATTTTTGTTTATTAAACTAGTATTTTCCTACTTGATAAGCCACTAATAAGACAAAGCACAATTATTTTTTTGAATCAGTACAATTGTACAATTTTCCACCCACAAAAAGCTCACTGAAAAGCACCCTCCCTTCTCCTTAATAAAAAAATCCACACAAAGTAACAACAAATTTTAAGGTAGAAATTATTCTGTATTGATAAGTATTACATAGAAGAATGTCTTTAATTTTTTTATAGTCAAACATCCCAAAAATGCACACAACTATACCTAACTTCAAGGACCATGTTTTCATTGAGAGGATGAGAATGTCTAACAGACCTCAAAGGTTAGAGATCACAAGGTCACTTACTTATTTGAAATCCACCCTCTAACTAATCTTGCAAACCAGAATCAGATTTTATTTAGAAGGGCATTGTAAGTATCATTAGTTTCCTGTGTAAAGAAAACATTACACACTACACATAAATGTTAGCCTAATTCAATAGGAAACAATGCCTAATTTCCTAAAAAAAAAGCAAAAGGGAAGATTTACAGCTCAAACAGCCCTGAAATAAGTGGTTCCAGTTATCACAGGACAGCAGAGCCTACCAAAGTGGTTCTTAAACACACGTCATCTAGAATTTAGAAAAAAAAGAAAAAAAAAAAAAAAGGAAGAGAGAGACTTTTGCTTTTACAATCAGGGACTCTTTTGCTGAGGATCAGATAATTGGATTCTTTGATAGCCAACTTTTCTGCAGTTTTCTGGGACAGTTAGGCCTGTTTCAGCTACTATCACAAGATAGTGAGGCTTAAATAAAATCAGAATGCACATAGACTGTTAAAATTCTTACTTTGACTGCTTTGCTCCTGCTCTAAAAAGGACAATAGCTTGTTTTTCCAGAGGCTGACTCACTGCTGCTGGTCATACAAGCCCAGAAGGAAAGAATCACAAGTACTGAACCCAGTTGGTCCCTTGAGATAAACATAGGCTGGATCTGTAGTGACCAAGAAAGGTAAACTGAACGATAGGCCTATGTTTTCTCTACCTGAAAGTAAATATACGAGACTGCAATTCATGCAATAAGAGATTTCAGGAAGGAAAAAAAAAAAAAAAAAAGGAGAAGGGAGTGGGGGAAGGAAGAAAAAAAGAGGCAAGTCCTGCAACAAAACAACAGTTATACCAACAAAGAGGGGAAGTAATTCCTTCACCAAAGAACTAGCATTTCAGCATTCCAAAAGTCTTTACTCACTTTTCTCTGCATCACTATTATTACTGCCATTTTTTTCAGTTGGCAAATCATGAAACTTTACAGGAACATATAAAGGTTCACTCTGAAATGAATCAGTATAAGTAAAAATACAGTTAAGCAGGATATTTAAACTATAAGCAGTAGAATTAATTTAGTGAATTAGAGAACTAAAAGAAAAGCTTGGTGAATATTAAGATAATCAAATTTAACAGTGGTTTTGCACACAGTGGATAGGTTTGTCAAAAAATGTTGATACATAATCTATATTTTATGTTAAACATTGGTAAAACACATTACTCAAATAATAAGTATGCTTTTGTGTATATCCTCATGAACATAAAACTCACTACCAGAAAATTCAAGCCTACTGATTTAAAATTAAAAAAATAACTCAAAATCACAGACATTTCATTAGATGTATAGCTTCTGTCCAAATGATAAACTAGAAACATAAAATACAGATTACATATAAAAAAATTAATACATATTCATTTTCCTTCCATGACCTTACAGCTCATGAACTAGAGCTGAAGACAAAAAAATTTGTTAAAGGAACTCCAATACATAAGGCACTTACTACTAAGTTTTAATCGCTTAAAATACTTCTAACAAGTTTTAAGCTGCTTGTTTATATTAAATTAAGAAATTGTAAAAGTGAAATAATGAAAGATCTGGTAACTGCATTTTCATTAGGTTTCTCATTTAGGACCAAAATTGTTCTGGATGTTTAAATTAGTGAAAAATTATCCTGTTTCTAGAGGCAGATGATCTTAATGAATTGAGCAGACTAAGATATTTTATTTTTAAATGTAGATAAATAAAGTTGGGGAAACAAACAAACAAAGAATGAATGAAAAAAAGCATACTTCTGGAAAATTTCTCCAACTCCTTATTAAATATAAAATACCCATATGATAAGTTTGCCAACACCCAATTGCAACCCTCTACTCTATTACAGAGGTGGTTCAAACTTTAAAAGTTCTGCGTTTTGGATACATTTCTGCAAGTGACTTCTGATTTAGGTATGCAGATTAAGCAGCAATCTGTGATCAACATGGGCATCACACCATTTATAGATGATGAAAATCACCACAAATACACTATCTGTCAACACATCTTATCAGCAGAATGCCAGTACTGATACTTGATTCGGTAAACAGGAGTCACTCTGTCCACTAGAAGGAAGAAGATGGTCTATTCCCTTTTCAAAATGCAATGAAGGATCACAGCATACAAGATACTCAGCTAACTGAATGATCCTGTTGTGGATTTTAGTCTTGAGAACTATTTGGCTTTACCACAAGCTCTCCACATTTTTCTTTGGCAGCTACTGAGCTGAATTTGTAAAGGCTTACTTTGTACAACATAAATATTTCTCTCACAAACTACGACAGAAACATGCAAGTGTTTTATTGACTGGATTTCTCACAAGCAATGTCATTACTTGGAGCATTTATTAGTAATACATACATTACCAAACCCTTTTTCCAAAAACTATTACATTTAAGACTTCCCTATTTTAAAAACATAGGGTAACAGTGTCAGGCTGCTACTGTAAAGCACTGACCTTCACAACTAAGTCACTTACCAGAGAACTGTTTACAGTGTTATCTGTTGTACAAGCAGCAAAATAACCTTCAGCATCTGCAAACTAATGACAGAATTTTAAATGTCACAATCTGCCTTGATGGCAGAGTTATGAATAATTGACTTTTTTTAGAATAATTTTTAATGCCTTTTCCCATAATTCTACCACAATTCCCCCTCTCCCTCCAGTCCTCCTCCCCAGTAAATAAGAAGGCTTACAAGTTCAGTAAATAATTTCTGTAATTATTGTACCTCTTGGAGAACCCCAATGAATTCAACTACCCGGGTATCAAAGCAGGATCATGCTGTTAAAATGCCAAAACCTGTAAAGTTCAGTCTTAGGAAGACATACTTCACTAAATGATTGTGCATGTGTTAACAACAAGCCTCTTGTTTCTTCATTTTATTGAGGCAGAGGAGCTCCTTTGCATAAAATCCTGGAACTCTGCCTTAGTTTTAACAAGACTTAAATTATGATGAGGTCAAGTATCTGGTTTTCTTCTTTCTTTCTGAATCTTAACAAGCACTACTGCCCCTGTTCCCTGACCTGCAGCTTGCTGTTCTACCAGGCTGGTAAGAAATCTGTTAAGCAAAGCCAATAATTTGGAAGAGGTCTTAAAATTATCAGTGTTTACCTAAGCAATCATTACTGGAATTAAAAAAAAATAAAAATAAATAAAAATCTATGTATGTCTAATTTTTGTTCCAGATTAAGAAACACAGGTATTTTAAAGGCACTTGTAATAACAATACAGGTGAATATTTAACTAAACTCCTGGAGGGGGTGGGGATTAAAAATCTTCTAAACCTCACACTATGCTAACATCAAATGTAAGGACTCCAAATTATTTCCAAAATTACTTTTTATAGCATTAGAAAGAAAAAAAATAATGAGATTCCAGCAGTGGTGCCATGAGTGCCACACACAAAATGTGACATATCAAGCGCTCTTACTTATTACTGTCCAGTTTGTATTATCTCTTTGAAATAGCACTGCACAAGATTCACAGTTCACACAATCCCTTATTCTACTTATCTGCTCAGATTAATAAATTGGGTCAGTGTAATTGCTTTGTACAACTACATCCTTTAGCACTTTCATCATCCTTATTTGTCATTACTGCCACAAAGAATGTGTAAATTCTGTTTATTTCCCAAATATCTCAATGATCCAAAACAGCATGAGGCCTAACATGTCATACCATGTGCAGACAATTGGTATTAAAGGCTGATCTAGCAAAACCAACTTCAAGGTATTAGCCAATTTTAAATACTCTACACGTTTAATATTTTTTAAAAATTGTTTTGTTTGGGTGGGGTTTTTTTGTTTTGTTTTTAAACAAAAATAATTCTCTTAATGTCATGTAACACTTTGAATTAAGTACATTATGCCTACAATTGTCACTATCAGTGAAATCTAATATATCCCGAAGAACTGAAGTCAGTTCTTTTCACACAAGCTATTTTCTATAAAGACATGTTGATTAACAGCATGTTCTTGGACCACATTTTCTGTTATTTTAATGTGAGATTAACATCAGGCCAAATGCCTTACTGCTTCCTGAATCCTGCTGTTCAGCAGTCTGAAACACTGGCACAAAACAAGTGCTCTTCCCAGCATCTCCTAATTTCCTTGGAAAAAAGTGAGTATTTCTGTAGTATGACAGTAAGTTTAGTCTCTAGAACATACTATGCCTACTTCTAGAGTGGGCAACAGAAGGTCACTTGTGCATATAAGCTATAAAAATTCAGTATTAACAACAGCAAGAACATAATTCTACCACCTTTCCTAAATATAACTTAAAAAACCCTCAAAACCTCTTAGAAAATGGTTCATAGTTCTGCCAGAGACAAAAAGAGTCAGTAATATAAATCAACAACAAAATTGAAATACTGATTCCACTGGTTACAGCTGCTGGGGAAGAAAAAGGGAACCAACAGTGAACAGGGGTGAGGCTCATAAGCTCTTCTTAAAAAGAATTATTCTCTGCAACTGTCCAAGATAAAACAGCAGGCTAGGTGGGACAATGGTCTGGCGCAGTAGAGCACTTCTTATGATTCCTGACACATTTCATATTGCTTTTTAATTTCTTTTCTTACCCTCACAAGACTACTATTATGATAGTCACATCTCTCTGTGCTGTGATTCAGTTTATAATTGTTTCTCTGAAAGTACTAATTCACAAATACATAAACTTTCCTTTACTCAAGTCCCCATTTTCATTTTTTCTCAGTACAAACTTCAAAACATATCAAAACATTTACAGATTTAAAATACTTACAAAAGCTGCATGCCTTCCACGAAACCCACGAGTACACTGTTGCCTCCATGGCTTCCAAACAATAAATCCCAAGAGGTATAGAACAAACATAGATGTTTTTGCAAATGTACTGAAAAAAGGTTTGTTGTATTGTGTAAAAACATACTGTGGAAAGAAAAAAAAAAATTTGTAGTATCCAAAATTATCAATTAGGTGAGAATTCACAAAATTAATGGACAGGTTTAAGTATACATTCCAGAACAGTCTGGTTCCATTTGGACAGTGCTGCAAGTATTGATACGTACATCCAAAAGGTACAAGTGGCCGCGCTTATTCTGCAGGTACCCCCTTCCTAGTTATCTTAAATGCCAACAAGAAGGCACTGAGCTATTCTGTAAGACACAATGCCACTGGAGAAAAGTTATGTATTTCTTGTATCTAATCAAGCAACATTATATAATTGATATGCCACTGAACACAAACAGGACTGAAAATACATTTACATGCAAATATTTTCTAAATTAAAAGACCACTTTTATAAGCAATAGCATAGTAATCACAAATTAGAGAAGATTAAGGAACACTTCAGTGTCAGTGGTGATTCCACCAGTTCATTAGAAGAAAACATTTTACTAATAAAACTCCATGACAAGCACATTTTCATATGCTTAGTTTTGACACTGATATAGAACATAAAACTTCTGACAGTTCGGAAACCTGTATTTAAAAAGAATTTATTAAAAACCCAATTTCTATTGCTAAGGCTCTGTTTTAAATCCTAAAACTTAACATGAAGTAAATACCGTATCAGTTGCAAGACAGTGAATATATGAACTAGATTACGACAATCTTGTCTGTAATTATAGGGCTTAAACTCCATGACCTAAGCCTTTGCTCCTAGACTTGTAGATACTCTGAACTATAATCTACCACACCACCTGGCCTGCAATCTTACAGTTCATTTACTACTTCTTGGGAAACCTATAGGCATTATTTTAATTAATACGGCAACAAACAAAATGAACTCCCTCATTAGATTACATGGTTAAGAGCTTATGTTGTTTAATTTTAAAGTCATCAATAACACCTTCTGTTTTGATAGCAACAGTCACTGAGATGAGCTTGTTTGTTACTTTCAGTGGATACAGGTCAGTTCATTAACTCAAAGGATATCGTCTTCCCTGTACTGAAAAGGCAGTTAAACATTACACTGGAACACTCACTGAGTATTCTCAGTGTTTCTGCTGCATTTTCCTCTTAAGCAGATTTTTAAGATGCATGGAACAATACTTACAGAAGTGAGTTCTGAAGAGGCAACCCATATTATGTCAACAAGGAGAAGAATGACGATTCCTAGAGCCATTCGCCTACGCTGAGTGGATGAACTGCTCTGGGAGCTCATTCGATTCATGATAAAAACCCACACCATTTGTAACCTATTCAAGATTGACAAAAGAATAAACCCCAAAAGATTACCAAGAGTGACAACAACAACAAAAAAAACCCCAACAAAACAAACCAATAAAATAAACAAACAAGTAAACACTGGGGGCAAACGTTTCATTCATATGAAATGTACCACACGTGTCAACACACAAACACTATCTTTTCATTATTTACAAATTATTTATGAAAGAGATAGTGCCACAATGTCTTAAATGAGGAAGCTACATTTCTTTATCCCAGACTAGCCTATTCCTCAGATTAATTATTTAAATGTCTAGATATGCACAAGTGTATTTGGGATCACTGCATTGTTTCCTCTCTTTGACTTATGCCTCTCCTTTGTAATAGTCTCTACCATGTTCAAATCTTGACACTTTTTCTGCCATTTCTCAAAGGGCTTCTTTCCAAAGAAAAATCAACAGGCAGAGCTCCTGACATATAATTATATCACTAGATCTATGCTGATATATTCCATGTGTGGGCATCAGTTCTGGATAATTATTCTGCTTTTCTGATAAAACAGTGGGATTGACAAAAGAAAGCAGAAGTCTGTAAGTAAGGAGTGGCAAAGTTATGAAAGACTCAGCAAGGAATTGCAATTTTTATTTGATACAGAATAAAGAAGAAAACATTTGCTCTTGAAGAGAGAATAAACAGGGACATTATCTTAAACTTGAGTAAGCTAACAAAGTTTTTCATGCTTGAAAGATTATAAGTGTTGGGATTTTTTTTTCATTTTTTTATGAATTTATTTAATAGATACTCCACATTATACTCTACAAACTCTGCCTTCATTTTATTATGGCTAATAGCCTACAAGCCAATATATTAAGTTATATTATATATAGCCTACAAATTTCTCATATATTTGTGTAATATGCAGGAAAAATGGAAGCTGAGCATAAAAGAATTCCAAAGGAGCTAGAAGGAAGAAAGCACATTCCTTGTCAGGCTCCAGTGTGACACATGAACAGTGGTAAGATATACCAGAAATAGAAACCACACCAGCCTTCCAGCAGTTATATGCTCCAGGTAGAAGAGGGAGGTGGAGACAAATCACAGTGGCTTGAAGAGCATGATCAGAGGGCTGGAGCATCTCCTCTATGACGCCAGGCTGAGAAAGCTGGGGTTGTTTAGTCTGAAGAAAAGAAGGCTCCAGGGAGACCTTACTGCAACCTTCCAGTACTTAAAGGGGGCATATAAGAAAGATGGGCACAGACTGTTTATGAGGGCCAGTTGTAACAGGACAAGCAGTAATAGCCTTAAACTGAAAGAGGGTAGATTTAGATCAGATGTAAGAAAGAAGTTCTTCACTATGAGAGTGATGAGAGACTGAACAGGTCACCCAGAGAGGCTGTGGGTGACCCCTCCCTGGAAGTGTTCAAGGCCAGGCTGGATGGGGCTTTGAGAGACCTGATCTAGTGAAAGGTGTTCCTGCTCACTGCAGGGCTTTGGAAAACTAGATAGCTTTACGGTTCATTCCAAACCAAACCATTCTGTGATTTTACAATCAATTTAACATCTCTACATCCCTAGCTCTTCTGTTTTCACGACAAACTGCTTCAAAGTATATAGCATATATACTCTGTGCAGAGATCATGCAGAAATATTGTGCATATTATATAGTTGCTTAATATTGTATTCAATTTGTCTACATTAGGTTTGAACAAATCCCTTCCTTCAAGATCCCTCAGCAGAAGGGAAGTAAAGGATGATAGAATATCTTGTACGTCTTAGGTAAAAGGTTGCATATATGAAGTTAAGTATGAATACATGTTGCACCATTTCTACCTATAAGCAGATTTTTAAATTCCAATTAAAGAACCAATACTCATGTTTTGAAGATTTTTATGTTACAGTAACAGTAGCTATTTTCTCATCTGACTACCAAGTGTCTGTTTAACATTTGTGTACCTAATACAGCACTTTGCTTCGTTCTTCCATAATAAGGGAAAAAGCTTAACAAGAAAGGGTGACTATAAAAGCTTCATCATGCAGCACAATGCACCTTCAAAGTAGTAGCCAACTAAAAAAAATTACAAAGCAGCAATACTAAAATGCCTACAATGTCAATCAGAAAAACAGAAGCCTATTGAAACTTAGTATAAAAGTTTTAGAACAGAATTAAAACCTGTTAAACTTCACACAGAATGCAAAGACATATTTTGAGAAGTTTTAGACAGTGGACTGATACTGTCTCTCACTTACTGACAAAGTACTGGTTATTCGAGTGTTTGCAATGAAATACAAATCCACATTTCTTTATATTTAGGTTCTCTACATTGACAGCAGTATGCTCTGATAAAAATGAACACAGAAATAACAAAATTTCCTTCTCATACATACCTTCCACAATAACTGTAAAATAACAAACAAAAAATGCTGACTAACAAACTTCACATATCATGTCAGAGTGAAGACTGTCTCCTAAAAAGAAAGAAAAAATGCAACTTTAGCTTACCCTAAAAGTTGCCTTTCATTACTTGTCAAGCATGGCTGAAAGTTTATAAACTGTGAATAGGAAGCAAAAGTTAAGAGTGATGCTTTTCACCTATTGTAAATTAGATTAAGATGTAGACAATAAAGAGAGACCACACTAGCCTATATTTCAAGCCCAGTGAACTCAAGATTCACACACTGCTTAGCATCCAGCCGATTCAAGGCCTTTACCATACAGTTTACCAAATACCTCTAACCAGTTAAAGATGATGTCGTTTTAAGATACGGGCATGTGGTTATCCATCTTCTGTGCCACAAAGGCTATACTCACCACAGATCCTGAACACCTATTTACTTCAGTGCCCTCACATATAAACCTTAGCTGCTGGTCATATTTTTCTTACACTACCAACCTAATTAATTAGAGATTAAGATCAGTATCTCAGATAGCCAAGACACAAAGGAGAACACTTTTATCCATACAAAGCTCGAACATTTATGCGTGCCTAATTTATGCACCCAAAAGAACTGAATGTAACAATAACAACAATAAATAGAAAGCAAAAAAAATGCTTACAAATTCTTTCCGCCATGCACACTAAAGCAAATACCACTAAGGGAAAGACACTGTCCAGTTGCTTACTTCTGGCTCCTACTTAAGCAATATTAGCTATACTCAAGTAACCAAGTGCAGAACTTCCACCCAAATTTGGTTATCCTGCAAGACATAGGTCCTGACCTCTATCAACATGCAAGGGCTATAGTCTTGACCGAAGCTGATCACACAGAGCCCTGTTCAACGCTTATTACAACAGATTAATCCATTTAAGGATAAGGATAAATGTTTAGCATGTTAATATAACATCTGACACACAAAACAAGAACTGTACAAGACACTTCTTTCTAAGAACATGGCTTCACCCTTACAAAACATTTAATTCATCAAGCGTGCAGAGCTCTGATAAATTTAAGTCACCAGAAGATATATAATTTGAAATAGAAATTATGGTTTAAAAGTAAATACAATATTCTACTCTATTAAATGCAGTAGAAACTTCAGCATGGGTTTGCCTTTTGTATTCCACTATTACAAAATAAATATGCTTTCCTTATGGTGTAACTTTAAATATACCAGTTCAAATTTGACACTTGAAGGAATATTAATTTAAAAGTCATTTCTTAATACCATTATAACCTTCAGCAGATAGCATGGAAAAGTCTCTTTAAAAAAAAACTTACCATTTTAACAGTGTTAGAGTTGGTGCTGTCATCTTGCTGAACCATTTTTCAGCCAGTTACAGGAAGATCTTACAAAAAAAAAAAAAAAAAACACAAACAAAAAACATCAAACAGAAAAAAAATACTTAACTTTCCTTGTCATGACAGTGATGACAGTGTATTTTATTTTTAAAATGTCACAGTACTCCAGATCACTTAAGCTGAGTCACCACTTTAATTTATGATACACAGAAAAGATAAAAAAATGGTCTGACTATGTAGCCTACAATGTATGTTCACACAGTTAATTACACTGAAGACAACAGGCTCAAGAGCTTGTCCAACTCCACTGTTCTGAACAGGTAATAAGTGACTTCTGAGGACAAGATGTGTAACTCCACCATCGATTCTTATTTCTATAGCACTAACATGTTTCTTTGTACAGATTATCACTTCTTTCATATTAGAATTATCACACTAAAAGAGAAAAATCATATGTAGTTCACAAAACGTGAAGTAGCTTTTATTACACTGACAATTAGGGAAGAGAACATTATAATTAAAACAACTGTCAAATCATCCCAGAACAGGAGTAACGCTTCTACCTGTTCTATGAAGAAATCACACACACAAAAAGTACATCATAAAAAGAACAAGAGACCTGGAACAACAGCTCAGTCACAAACTATGGTGTCAACTTGAAATTCTTCCTTGTATTTACTCAAGATTATTTTGTATACAATTTGAAAGACAACATACCAAGATAAGGTTTGCACACAAAAGAAATGTATTTAGTTTTTCCAGTTATACCAGCTGCTCCAATAATACAAGTTCTGGGATACAACCTCCCCACCTTTAACATGTACTGTCATCAGGTGATTCTCATTTCATATTTGATTATTTTTGAGATAAGATAAACAGTGACCCTGCTGTTTATCTAACCAGAAACAAGCTGAAAGTAGACTAATAGACACTTTACACTCATCCTTCTAAATCTGGAAACATATGATAAACCAACATTAATTTAACATAGCTCTGAGCTCCACTCAGCTTCCAAAGAGTATCACAAGAACCTTCAGAAGAGATGTAAAGCTGAGCCTTATGCAACATGACAATTACACTCTGTAATCTTTACTGAAGGAACGTTTTCCATAGAATCTTTAAAACATCGCAGAGCAAACGACCCCAAAAAAAAGAAACTGAAGCCAAGTTTTTTGTGCTGGTACTGAGTACTGCAAAGAGAGACCACCATTCCTAGCTAAATAAAAAGTTGTACAAGACCAAAGTTTGCACAGAAAACACACTAAATTTAATACCAAAATAGGTAAATTTAGCCTAACTTAAAGAAGAACCTGGCAGTGCACAATCCAACAGTCATACTATCGAACTGTGGCACAGTTGGATCTTGGTGTCTAATGACTAAGAGGAATGCTTGAAAAAGTTTCCTATTCAGCATGCACTCAAAAGTAATGAAAAGAAGTTTCAAACAGATTTTCTGAGATAGATACAGTAATGCAGAATATTCATTTGTTGCATACTTTGGAGTCTTTAGCAGCTACCGGGGTACCTAACTATGTATTTCTCAGGTTCACTCACACAGGATCCCAGAATGTCTACAACCGTATTGGACATGAACGCCTATGACCACATCGAGTTAGAAACACCCTAGCTTTATGTTAGCAGAGTGAAAGTTGACAAGTGGCACTGACATTGCCCTCCTTTTTATGTTCTTCCAATAACATCAGAAGAAACAAAAAATCTTCATGTCAAGCTGCCAAGGCCTCTTTAAGTGTTACCACATACAAAGCAATCTCTTAGCCACCAGTAGCTATACATTTAAGAATTACTTTAACTAATTACATTAGCTAAGAATTACAAGTGACATCCATTGCACATGCTACCCATCTTATCTTGTCTAGGGCAAGATCTATCCTGTGACAAAGCCTGGTATGTTTAAACAGCCACACATCTCTGATAAGAGCAAGCACAGTGGCCTTCAAAACTACATGTCACTCTTGCATCTGAAAGCTGAACCTTCCAGGCATGCTAGAAATCGGCAAAATCACAGCGTTTAGGAAAGTGCGTTTAGAGTGAATAGGATCTTCTTCCTTCCTGCCGACAGATCTCTTTGGGGAAAAGTTGCAGGAACAAAGAAAAGAAGGAAATGCGTAAATCTCTTTAACACAAGGGGGGAAAAAAAAAAAAAGAAAGAAAAAAAAAAGTAGATGCCTGAGGAGAAAGAATTTTTCTCAAGCCCTGGGGACCACAGAGGAGGAAAAATGAGTATCCGTCTGGCACTCGCACGTAAAGCAAACACTGGAGACCACAGTGGGAAAGAGATACGCAGACCAGGCAAGGGGAAACACGAAGCTCCTCGCACCTCAAGCGAGGCAGGACAGACAGCTCGTCACCTCCCAACTCTTTTCCAGGGAAGAGAAATCCCTCCATACACATCCCCTTCTGCAGGCGGGGCGGACACCCTCGACTGACTAAAGCTAGGAGTGGAAAGCGCCTTCTCCAACACCGCGGGCACAAACCTGCGTGGGACGGGGCCGATGTCCGGCAGGCAGAGGGGAGGGGGCGACAAGCGCTGCCTCTGACCACCGCCGGACGACGGCAACGGCTGCCGGGAGAGGGGCCACACACACGGGCGCCGCGCGCGGCACTCCCCCGCCCCCGCGAGGGGACAAAGATCCCCTCCCGAAGCGAGGCGGGCCCGGTATCGCCTCCCTCGGTCCTGCGGGCCGGAGACGGGGCGGGCGAGGCCTCTTGCCCGGCCCGCGGCACCCCCGGCGAGAACTGACAGGCGTGGCGGGGCTGAGGGGACGACAGAAGCAGCAGCAGCAGAACCCGCAGCCCGCCTCCCGCTGCGCACGGCCGCTTGGGGCTCGCCGCAGCCCCGTCCCCGCGACAGCGGCGGTACCTGAGGCCGCGAAGGGGCCCGGAGCTCCGTCCGGCGGCAGCACCGCCCGCTCCCCTCCCCTCCCTCCTTCCCGCCCGCCCTCTAAGATGGTGCCGTACGCGAGCGGCGGCAGCTATGCCGCGCGCCGAGAATCCATCCCCGAGGCCGTGAGCGAGCGCCGGCCCCGCCCCACCCGCAGGCAGACCCCATCGAGCCATTCGGCCAGCCTCTAGCCACCCCTGCCGGCCGCGCGCTGGGCTGAGCCGGCCGCCCCCTCGGCCCTCAGCGGGCAGGTGGGCGGGTCCGGGGAGGCCGTTCCGGTAGCGCGGCCGGGCACCGGAGGGCGGTTCGGGGCGTGCCGAGGGCGCGACTCCCCCTCCCCCTGCCCATCCCTCCTCTCTGTGCACACACTGGGCCGAATGACTTCGGCGCGATAAGGTGTGAGCTGCTGGTGCGCACGCTGAGGGGCCGTGAGGCGGTGGAACTCGGCTTTAGCTCACGTTTCGATTGAAAACACCGAGCGTTCCGCAGCCAGCCACGCTGGTGCTGGGCTCGCCTCCGCAGGCCGGGCAGCAGAGGGCCCCGCCAGCAAAAGGCACCACCCGCAGGCCGGCGGTCCTGCTCCGGGGGCGGCGGAGTCGCTGCTCCTTAGGATGGCGAGAAGCCGCCGGTGGGCTGGGCGCATGAAGCGGCGGTTCTGCTCCTTTCAGCAGAGGCCGGGGCCATAGCCCTGCGGTTCGGTAGCGCTGCCTGGGCTCTGCAGACGCCGGCTGTGCCATCTGCAGTGACCATCTGTAACGAGAGTTACAGACGGGTAGCGCAGCTCGGATGGAGGGGAACTTCCTTCAGATGGACAACTCAGAGCATTTACACAGTCTCTGCCAAAGCAGTGAGATAAGCGGGGCAGAAAAACCCCCAAAGGTGAAGGAACACCGAAGGCAGAGGAAGAGAGCACAGACTGAAGAACTAGAGATGGAGAAGTGGGATGGAGCTTGAAACTAGTCTGTCAAAAATAGGGAAGAAAGAAAAAAAAAAAAGTGAGCAAGACCCTTGAGAAATGTCCTAAAATGCAGTGAGATGGTAGAACCTTTGTTTCGAGAGTTACTGTAATCTTTACACTCTGCAATACAAAGTCCCACAGGACCAGGAAGTAGTGGCAACTAATTAAATTCTCAGATGTCTCCTTCACTATCAGCACACTTTTAATAGCATTAAAAAAACCTGAAATTGTGGAGGCCTATAAACTATGTTAAAATTCAGTTACCTTAAGTTTAATTTTGAGATGCGTGAGCTACTGACTAACAAGCTGTGAAAGGAACTAACAGGCAAACTTGAAATCTACCAAAAACTAGCATAGGCTTAGATGAAGTTGCAGAATCGGGTTCTGGTCCTGTTTGTATTGGTTTTGCAGTCCAGGTTACTTTCCTTGGAGTCAGTGTTGATTAGTGTTTAAGAACTGAGCTCGTAACACAAACCTAAAGATAACCATTGGTGTATGTAATGTGCTGCAAATTATTCACCTGCTAACGTAAATGCATCTTCTGCTAAATTTCAACTATTGCATATTTGGAGAATTTTGATTAGAAACCTCTGGTGAATAATAGTAATTGACGTATACAGATGAGTGGGAAGGTGAATCATAGAATCCCTTAGGTTGGAAAAGACCTTTAGGATCATTGACTCCAGCCGTTAACCCAGCACTGCCAAGTCCCATGGGACTAAACCCTGTCCCTAAGTGCCACATCTACACATCTGTTAAATCCCTTCAGGGGTGGTGACTCAACCACTTCCCTGGACAGCCCGTTCCAGGGCTTGATAACCCTTTTGGTAAATAAATTTTTCATAGTGTCCAACCTAAACCTCCCCTGATGCAAATTGAGGCTGTTTTTTCTTGCTGCCCCTGGCAAGTGCTGTCCCACAGTGAGTGGCAGTAGCTGGTGCTAGAGAAGGCAAAATACCTGGAGATGCACAGATTATATATCTTTTTTCCCCTCAGTCTCATTTGACAGTGGAAAGCATATGAAATCCCAACTGTGAATTAAAACCACCTTTCTGAGTGTAGCTCCATACATCCTCTCTTGTATGTGAGTTTTGATCTTTATTTTTAATGAGGCTATGCAGTTTGCTTCTCAATGTGGTCACACAGCTAAAGCCAACTTGTTCATGCTTTGATTTTAAACATTTTGACTGAGGCAAGCAAACAGGAGAATACTGCAGTTCTTAAGGTGGACTGACAAGCTTCTCCTCAACACAGGCTGAGGCACTTAGACTGTGGTTCCTGAGACATGTGAAGAAAAATGGGTCAGCATTGTCAGAAGCCCAGAAGTCCGTATTTTTTACACACAGAAATATCACAGGACTCTTGTATTTTTAGCTCTTCACTAAGTAATTTGCTTCCTAGTGTGAAAGTTCACATGATGGTCTTGTGTCTTCTCTGAAAGAAATTATTATAAGAAATATTTATTTTCCCCTTTTCTGTTCGTTTTTTAGGAATTAGAGTTTCAGTAGTGACATGGAATAAAACTGTATGGATATTGCAGATATACATATATTGCATATTTATTTTTCTTGCTGTGAATATTTTAGTTACATAAACAGCATTTTTATAAGCAAAGCAAAATTACATGTACTTCCCAGCAGCACTGTTTATTTTAGAGAAATGCTTCCTTCTTAAGGATTTGGATAAGATCTTCACTGAACAAGATGTTCATGTTGATGAACAAGACAAAGCAGCAGAAGAAACTATTAAAATTTAAACTGTTAGAGTCCATTTTGATCAATTTCTGTTGTCCTTGGGGGAAGGATGTAGTCTAAAAGTTCAGGACTAGAATTGGTGTAGGATACAAGAGAGCAGATTTCCCCTGTTCTGTTGGGTTAGAGCAAAAGACCATCTGGCTCAGAATCGTGTCTCCACTATGACTCGTAAAGGATGCGTGGGAAAAGGGTATTGGAAACGAGGCACTTACAGAGTAGTTGTTTCCATAGCATGTCCTTGTAATTTTTAGAAATAAATTGTTTACAGCATCCTTACCTGGAACTCTGCAATTCAGCCAATGTTTTTAATAGACGTATGGATAGACTTATATTTAATGGACTTAGGAACTTGGCTAATCCTTTCTGTGATCCCAGTTGTACTGTAAAATATTAGCTGTTAAGGATTTATTTGGGTAGATTCTTGTGGTGTAAAAAAAAAACCAAAAACCTTTGTTTTACTTGGTTTTAGCTCACTGGTTAATAATCTTTTCAAATAACTCGTAAGAGTTCTTCCACTTCACCTTCTTTGCACCATTTGAGTTTTAATGTGTCTTACAGCTGTCCTCAACTGTCCTCAAAGTGTCCTTGCATCCTAAGTCACATTTTGCATAAAGCCACTTGTGACTGAGGGGATGGTTCTACTGCTTGTCTATTGTCCCTGCCTTCCCCAGCTCCCAATCCAATTCTGGAGAAGCTGAAGTGAAAATATAAAAATTTGGGAGTGAGTTAGACTGTGAGAGTTACAATTTCCATTGTGATAGTTACAATTTCTATTTTGTTCTCAGTTCTCTTTTGAGTATTTATGAACATTTTGTATTTTAGACCCTTGCTGAGCTGTTACACAGATGTTTTCTTAACTGTTTTACCTTATGACAAAGCCCTAAGAAACTTGAGTGCTTAAAAATGTATTATTTTGAATAAAATTTATGCTGATTACTATGAAAATTACCAGTACTTACAGGAAAAATGTTACACTGCAGATTTATTAGAAGCAAAAACCACAAGTACTTTTGCAATGTAGCTTTTTATCAACCATTGCTTTTAATAGCTGTAGAAAATGAGCTAGAATCAAGAGCTTTTTCTGCTTCACATTGAACATTATTTGCAGATATTAGTTAGTAATAAGATTACAGACTAGAAAAACAACCTGTTTGGAGAACTTGTCATCACTTATTTCGGTCTCTTTACCTTGCTGACCTATAATAGTAAAGAAAACAGGAATCTTAATTGGCAAGGGGATTTCCCAGACTGAAAATTACTAAATTGCTATCACTCAGTTATTTTCAGTAGATGACCTGTGGTCATAAATTGTTAAAAAAAGACAATTTTAAAAACCATTTGGAAGCCTATCCAAGCAAAACAAAAAGTAAATGGAAAGCAAACCTTCAGAAGTGTTCTGAATTACTGAATTACCATGCCACTGAGAAAAAGCATAGGCAGGAGGGGACTGCAAGTGTAACCCTCATGCGTGTTGACAAGCAGAGCACCATTTGAACGCCGTAGCTAGCAGAAATGCATGTGTGAGCACGAGTACCTGCTCTGCCTGGAGATGCAATCAAAAGTAACAAACAGGCCTTAACAAAGTCAAATGTGATTTTTACTTAAACTGAATATCTCCATGAAAGGAACTTTCTGAAGGTCAAGTGAGGCAGCTTTCCCAGCACAAGGCTAAGCAGTTAGTTGGAGCTGCACATAATCTGACTCTGCATGTTCCGAACACAGAACAGATTTTGATATTTGTTTTTGCAGATTCCTGTGTGAATAATTGCCATGATTCACTGAGGCTCATTGCAACATAAGGTACTATTCAAAGTGAATTGCAGTATTGCCCAATATGGTAATAGTTAACTGATCCCTTGCTGGGCACGCGTAATGTTCAAGATAAGTCAGGTGTTCTCATAAGAAGCAAAGGAACAAATGTCCCACATTGATTATTACAGTATTAGCATGGGAGACGTACTGTGTATATATAGGTTCTATATATAGAGCACAGAAATGGATTAAACTGGAAGTTACTCTACAGGGAAATATAGGAGGCAAAGTTTCTGTTCTTCACAACTTGTAATGTTAACAAGTACCTATGGTCCTTTCAATACAGATGGTCTTAAACTACACCAAAAATGAAAGTTTACCAGATGAGAAATTGCACAGAGTTACTGACTTGGGGCTTTGCCAGCACATTGTTTTTAGATAGTAAGGTTTCAAAATATGTTGTCCTTAGAGGTTAAGTTGGTTGGCTTGTTAGGATGGTGCACAGACTTGAAAAGGCATGTAGTGCTCCCAACAGGGTTAGGGTTAGGATATTTGAGTGCCTCTGATCTTACAATACCAGCTAACATCATTCCAGTAATCTGTTTGTCTGTAAGATTTTGCCCAATTTACATATTCATTAGCATCATTTGCCACAATGTTTGCTTGTAGTATCTTTTCAAAGCAGAAGAGCAAGTGAAATGCTTGGGTACAACATATCTGTTAGTTTTTATGTATTTCTGACAGTAGACATGTGAAGGGCATGTTCTCACAAACTGACACTGGTCTTATTAAAAGACACATATAATCAGTGTGAAGACAGTGGCTGTAGAGTTGCAAATCAGCTTTTATACTTTTTCATTATCCATTAAGGTATTTATTTATCCATCAGAAAAATTTCCTACAGTCTTCCAGCAGGACAAATAGGAAACCCCAAATTTACAGAAATGAGTTAACAGTTTCTTTATCTATATATTAACAAACAGACTGAATAAACCTAGTGTGGAGGTACCCAGAATTCCATAGAAGTCCTTTGAAATGGTTTCCTTTTTTTTTTTTTTTTTTTTTTTGCAACATTGTTACTAGAAATAGCTTGATTGATTCATTGATTGATGATTGATTTAGGAACACAGTATTTTTAAAGTGTTTCCACTATTCACTAACTTGACTGTTACTGTTCATTCCTTCTAAACAAATCAGGCATCTGAACAAGAAACTTGGGCTCCAGATTGTGATAATTGAAAAAGATACTGCACGAGCTGTTCATTGCTATCCCAGCTCTGCTGGAGAGAGCACGTTCCTGATTCTGCTAGAGAGAACATTCCTTGTCCTGCTAGAAAGAAGGCAGCCAAATTATTTAACTCATCAGAGAAGATATTTTTAGTTATGTCACATTTTATCTGGAGACAATTAGGGAGTGCTTATTCATGCTTCTGCCAAGAGAACTTTGGATGCTATAATATCCAGCTGACTGGGAAGGATGGTACCGATTTCAAGCAGCACACTGCTGCATCCAGAGGACAGCTGTCTATATGAGTTCCAAATTCTCTTCCTAGTTCTCCTCTCCTCCCCAGGTTATCTTGAAGTAAGGACAATATGAGTAACATGGCATAATGACCATAGTAACCTTTAACATCTATTGTCTTATAAAAGCTAATCTGAGGAGTCAATGGTTTGGATCAACTGAAAAGAATATATTTTTTTCTAAACTCACCAAAAAAGGAAGTCCCCAAAAGGTATAATACAAGTGTTTCTTAGCAATCCTCACATGAAAACCCATTTAGAATGAGAGATCAAATATTAGCAGCAAAACCCTCAGAGAAGCTGGTAAACATCCTTTAAAGTCTGAACAAGTGTCTCAGAACTGAAGCTGATTTTTTTACCTGTCATACATTCAATTGCTCGCAGCTTGAACTGTTTGGCTCAAAAATCCATGGTGCCATTACACGCTCTATGACTCTTCATGCTACTACTTTTGTGAAATGACCCACTTGGGTCATCTTGATCCCCTGCTCTAAGCATCAGTGATCTGGCACTTTTCTTGCTCTTATACTTGTCACTTTTTGAAGGCTTGGTTTTACCCCAGTGAGCTTCTGTGCTCTGCTGGAAGTCTTATTGGTTACAGACACTTTCAATGGTTGCTAAACTGCAAACTGGTGACATACTGATTTGATTTAGAACATGGATGACATCTTTGAATAAAAAATAAATTATCAGTAAATTTAAAAATGGTGTTTATACCTAGGTTTGCAAGTTATCCTGGGTTTTACTCAAATTAATGGTTCATGACACAGTGAACATGAAAGTTGATGCCTGAAGTACAACTAAGGCAAGTCAGTTACTTACAGCTGTGATTGATTTAGGTTCTCAGTTCTGTTGAAGTGTATAGTAAGTCATATGAAAAAGGTAGTGATACACATTTTTTCCAGCCAAGAAAGTAAATAGGTACAACGGAGAACACATCATAACGTTTCTATTACATGAGAAAGAACAGATTTTCTGATCACAGCCAATGTATTACTATTACTTGGCTCCCAGGTGTGACTGTCTGGAGTCTGTGCAGTGCAGGTACAACACAAAGGCAGAGGTTTGCATCCTGCTTTGCTGTTTTAGGAATCCTGCTGCCATTGTTCCACCAATTCACTTACAGAAGCTTTATGAAAGAACAAGACATTTTTGTTATGAGAAAGCACAGAGTTGCAGCATAAATAATTTTGAATGGAAAATGAAGCTGTAAATAGGGGTGCATAGTTTCTCTGGTCAGCATGACTTTTGCAGATTTTGTCTCTGCTCAGAACATCAAGTTCCTATTTATGTCATCATACTTTCAGTCAAATTCTTCTTTTGTATTTTCTAGGTTTATCTTTTGACATAATTTTTCTGTTATTCCTAGCAAATATAATGGGCAATATTGGTGTTATCATTCTAATAGTCCAAGGATATAAACAAGCCCCAGTTTCCAAGTTTCTTTCTTTCTTACACACCTAGTTTCATTGAACAAGGAATCACAGTTGTTTTTGTGGGTTTTTTTTCCACTTGTTATTAAAAAAAACCCAACCAACAAATGGTTGGAATAATTATATTTTGAAAGTTAATGGGTTTAGTTGATCTAAGTCAGAACTCTTGGATAGTAGCCACATCAAATGAGATCCTGGTAATTTGCCATGACTTCATCATGTGCAGCTCCATAATGACATGCCTCCCATATGGCTGTTGCTATAGCTATGCCAAAATCAACCAATAACACTATAATTTTGCTTCTGGTTCTGGAAGAAATCTACATGCATCCTATATCAGGATAGAGAAAACATTTTCTTGTTTAGGTCTCTCTAGTATTCCACTAACTATTGGTAACATTTATTTATATTAAAATACTCAGAACATAATGGATAAATAATTAACCAATGTAGTTTATAATAAATACTTAAAATAAAGTGAATATTTTTCTAATGGATAACCTAGACCTAATTTTCCTTGGCTGTTTCTCTAGCTTTTGTTGTCGGCTTTACCTGGGATCAAGGGATGTTCACTCTGATGTACTGGATATTAACCTCCCTTTTAAATTCACTTTATACCAATCTAAATGGCAACATGCTGACCTGGGCAAGAGCAGATTTTCAGCTCTCCTGGGCATTTCCAAAATCCCTCCCTCCCCGCAGCTTTTACTTCCTTTTTTTTTTTTTTCTTTTTTTTTTTTTTTTTTTTCCTTGTTGCTTGCATTTTATTGTGCTTCCAAGGCCTCAATCTATATATGGATTCACAGAGTTGTTCTTTCTGCTTGCTCAAGGACAAGCCATTAACTGCACGAAAATGATTCAGAATGAGCAGGATGCTGAAAAGCTTCCCACATAGCTCAGTAAGTGATTGGTAATGCTTTTGTCTAGCTATGCACTTCTTCAGGCTGGAGGACTTGTGAAATTTTAATATGTAGTATGGTCAGAGCTGCATCATGGAAAAGTTTGGAGCCCTGAGACTCATTTATATAAAATTGCAGAAAGGTGTATGAAAATTCCCTCCATCTGAATCAAACTGTTAGACTGCTCCTGTGTTCACTTGTTGACTAATAGAAATACTTTCCTCCCCAACTTTTATCGTTCCTTATGCGTTTGCATTCATCTGCATTCTCTTGGTTTATATTTACATTGTAAACTGCCTGGAGGCAGACAGCAACAGAAGGAGGATGCTCTGCAATGGTAATTACTTCTGTTATCATGGATATTTAGGAAAAAGATCACCTGCAACCCAACTGTGTTTAAAAAAGCTGGACTGTGAAGCATCGCAGAATGATGCTGTTGCTGGATTATGAGTGCTTTACTGGATGGTACCAGATAAAGGCAATTTAGGGTTTTATTCACTCTCATTTAATTGGTAGGATGGAGAACATACTAAGACATTGCCTCTACACATGAAAAATGTGGTTTCTGGTACACCCTGAAACAGTAAAAAGCTTTGTGTAAGTTTTGAACTTCCTTCTGGCCAAACGAGGATGAAAAGATTCAGAAAGTTACACCACAAAAGCAGACGGTAGGCTATTCCTACTGCTCCTGTAGTGAAGAAATAAGTAAGGGTTGGAAAACATTTCAAGGCAAGAAAATTTTGAAATATATCAGTCAGCAGTGCAATCCTGCTGGATCTAGCTGAATTTTAGCTTTATAAGCTCAGTTCTGTAATTTGAGCACAAGACTTCTGTGCTAAAAATATCCACCATGGTAATCTAGATGCCAATGGACAGAACTACAAAGGGTCTATAGAGGAAGCAGTATTGAAATTTAGATTGATCTAATCAAATTTTGATGAGTAATACACCAAACTCGTGTTTATGGTACAACAGTGTGAGATAATATTGCCTAAAGCGAAATCTTGCACCATTATTTTATTGGACTGGGTTATTGGTCCACAGCCACCTGATGAACTGCATCTGGTAAGACTAATAAAATGAAACATGAGATCTCATGGCCAGGGAGTTCAGTCTTTCAACTCCTTTCCTTTCAAAATTATGATTGACTTGGCATCTTGATATCGAGAGAAATCCTATGGTTTTGGTCCTCAAATGTAAATTCCACTGTAACTCAGTAAACCAAAATGCACCAGCACTGCTTTTTTTTCAATGTCATTCTTAACGCAGACTCAGGAAGAACACAAACTGATAGTAAGAGATAACAATGGAGTTACTTAATAGATTTGTTTCACTTTCCATACGAGCTGCAGTGGTTTTTTTTCCTGCTCAGTGTGTTACCATTTTACAGAAAACACATGTATTCCCAAGAAGGAAAAAAATAAATCCAGCTATGGGATATTTTCTGCAGAGTGCATTACTGTAAGTGCTTGTGCACGTGATTTAATGTTCTATAGTGAAATAATCCTTCTGTTAGCAAAAAGTTAACAGCTTACTTTTATACCAGTTCTACTATCTGTCTTTGGACTTTATAATTAAAGCTTAGCTCAGCTAATCAGGAGCATTATTTGGAAATATTAGGTAATAAAGAACAGTCAGTGATGGCACACTAACAATCACACTGTTCACAGCTCTCTGCAGATGAGCACACTAACTCGGTGGTGCCGATCCCCTCTGTGCCAGCTCTATGAGCTGTATAGCCAGGACAAGACCTGACAGCTCCATGCTTCCTGCAAACCACAGTTTTTTGGCCCTTATTTCAAGCTCCTCTGGAGGTTACTTGAACTCCTGCACCTGGAGTGCTAAGCCGCTCTCATTTCAGGACTCCATCCGCCAAACACAGCAGTTGAACCTGCTGCATGTATAGCCCCGAATACCAGGTAGTATAACAAAAGGGAAAGTGAAAAGTCCACATGCCACTTTATATATTAACTGTATTTAGTTTAGATAAATATATACCTATGCACACATGTGCATTAAAAAAAGCTATTTGCTCTTTCTCTGAAAAGCTTTCAGAGATACTAATCTTTCATATGCTAGCACAGCATAGCTCACAGGCTACACAAGATCCTGGGGAAATCGCTTTCATTATCTGTAAATTGCCTCATAATGTTCTATTCATAATTTGCTTTTACATTAAAAAAAAAAAAAAAAAAAGTTAATATTCTCAGTATCTCCTTTTCTTGCTTATGTTCCTTAAAAAGTTCTTGCAGCCCACGGAAGCCACATAGTGGCTTGACCTTTGCAATTGAAGTGTAGCTGCTGTTACCAAAAAAAAAAAAAAAAAAAAAAAAAAAAAAAAAAAAAAAAAAAGATGGTTTTGCTCCCTCCTACCTCAACCTGAGGGGTGTGTACCCAGCCTTTCCTTTGCACTGGAACTGACTCTTGTCTAACCCTACAGTAAACTATATACATACAGTAAATGAGCCTGTGTATTAGACATAGCTTAAACTAAGTGAGGAGGACCGATGCTTCAAGGAAGCAAGGCCACTCTGAGGACACCTCAAGGGCTGGTGGCTCCCTAGGGGACATGGAGCCACTTGGAGAGACAGCCAGCAGGGCTGGGGACTGCCCAGCTTGGGCAGTGAGTCAGTACATGGTCGAGGGGAGGTGGGCACACCCAAAAACAGTGCCTACGTTCAACCAAGAGTCCAGATCATCAGACAAGCTCTTGGTGGCAAAACAGGTCCAAGCTGAAGCCAGGATGTCAGTCTGCAGACCAGGACTAGGGCTGGTGATTGTAACCAGGGAGGCCCATGGGAACAAGGCAAGTGAGACAGCAAAGCTAGAACAACATACACCTACAGCACAGCTCAGACAAAAACTGAGGGCCCAGGACTGAGCTTAAATGTGCCCTTAGGCAGGGAGGCCCCAGGCAAGCCTGATTAGGGCCATTAAGACCCATTAGTTCTGAGTCCAGACAATTCCTCCTTTTGCTGGACTATCCAATCTGTCCTCAGTGCAACATCAGGCTCACAGCCTGACATTACCAAGGCAGGACAAGCAAATGACTGAAAATACCGGAAAGCCCTAATACTAGAACTGTTAAAACATTAAAATACTTTGAAAACAAATAGCGTGTGACCAGTGCAAGAAATGGGCCATACCTGGTGGGTACAGCAGTCTTTCCTTTAAAGCCTGAAGAGGTGTGAATGGTGGAAAGAGAGAGGAATAAAAGCGCAAGCCCTCGAACAGGTCTCTTTTACTTGGTCCACCTGAATGCCAGAGCCCCAGCAGTGTATGCCCTTGCCCCATCTGGCATCAAAAATCCTTCAAAACAAGGCCCGGGGCCTATGACTGCCCCCAGGAAGCAATGGACACCACGGATCTGTTCAGTGGGTGTGCTGGGCTAGCCGACTGGGGCAGGGCTGTGGCTTTTGGCTGTGATTCTCTGCTCCAGCTACACGGGAGCGTGGTGTGGAGATGGCGGTGCCAGCAGGGTGCTGGCAGGCGGCAGAGCAGCCCGGTGGATGCCGGCAGCCGACACTAGTGGGAAGCTGGGAAAAGCTGGCACCTCAGCTGACCTGGCAGCCACCCCACCGCACCTCAGGCTGCGGGATGGGGTGTGCGAGGGGTGGGTTCTGTGCCCCTGCAGGGCTCTACGGGTGAGAGGGGCTTGAGGATTTCCTTTGGATACAGCTGAGGGAAAGCAGGTTTTGAGGGCTGCCCAAGGCTGGGGGATAGCTGTTACCTTCCCCAGCAGGTGTTTCACTCGGCAGACCAGTTTGTGTCTGGGAACGACGACAAGCACCATGAAGAGTGGGACCTCTTGCACGTGCCTGGCGGTGACACTTCTTGTGGGAAGTAGTTTCAGTCCCTCAGCAGCAGGGATTACAAGAAGGCGTCCCCTCCTCATATCCAGCACCCTCCTCGCTCCACAGAACCCCTCACCCCCTATCAGCTTTTAGGTTTTCAGCGTCATAATCCCATCCCAGCCAGCCTCGTTAGCTCGCCGGCCCTGAAGAAAGCCCGCGGCTGCCGGGGCAGGGGCTAGGTAAGAACCCTCCCGCCCGCTTCACTTCGCACTGCCTCGCAGGGGCGCGGCCTCGAGATCGGACGTCACCGAGGGCTGGGGTTGTCGCGCCCGCCCTCGCCGCCGCGCGCAGGGAGGGGCGGGTCAGCCATCTTGGGCTCGCCGGGCAGTGCCTGCGAGCGAGCGGGCGGGGGAGGGAGCGCCCGCCCTGCGGAAGTGCCCTCACTCCCCGCTGCCGAGCCCAGCCCCGCCGAGCTCCGCCGGAGAGCGCCCAGGGCTGCCCGCCGTCCCCAGCACCGCCGCTACCAAGGAGCATGGCAGGGCGGCTTCCGGCCTGTGTGGTGGACTGCGGCACGGGGTGAGCGACGGCCCGGGTGGCCGCTGACAGCTCGGTGCCGCCCGGGGCGGGGCCGGGCGGGTTCCGCCGCCGCTGCTGCAGATGGCGGCGGGGGTCGCGCTGCCGGCGGCGGGGCTGGGGCTGGGCCGGGCGGCTGCGCCCGAGCCGCCGGGGTACCGGTTGTGGGAGGGCTGGGCTGGGCTGGTTTGTGGGGAGCAGCCGGTTGCTTTCCCCTTTCCTCGCTCTCTCCATGGGGCTCTTCGTGGCCGCCCGGTGGGGAGGGGTGTCCCGGCGCGGCCCCGCTCCCCCGCCGTCAGCCCGCGACCCCGGCAACTGGGTGGCACCGCGGCCGCGCCAGTCGCTTCCCGGCCCGTCCCCTCGCTCCCGCGGAGTCCTTGGGCTGCCCCGTCGGTCGGGACTGCTCAGAGCAGCCGTCTCCGGCTTCTCGGCCGGTGCCTGCTGGGGTGCGAGGGACCCTGTGCGGCTGCCGGAGCCAGGGGTGGCGACCGGGGAAAATGATCCCGCGGCTGCCGTGTGCGGCTCCCTGCGAGCTCCTGAAATTCCCTCGCTGAGAGGAGTCGCCGCTCTGTCGGCTGCCGTCTGGGGGGGATCTCTTGTATTTTATTTTTTCAAAATTTTTTAATATGTGAATAATGTCATTTATTCTGTGTTACTTCTCTCTGTGGAAGAAAAAACCCCTCCCCCCTCTATCGAGCAAGCGCAGAGGAACTTCCTTAGTTTTGTCAAAGCCTCTTCCTGCTTTCGGGCTTTTATACCTTATAAGGCAGTTTTCGGTGTCAAACCTGAACCAAATCCGTTTTAGAAACTCTTCTTTTTACTTAGCAGCAACCAGATGATGAAGAGAATGCGGTGCCAGTGACTTATAGCATAAAAAGTGATTTGGGAAAAGGCCTTCGGGATCCAGACTCCCTTTTCCACCGTGGCATGGCTCCTGGAGGCTTCGGGCTGGGGAGCAAGCCCTTAGAGGTGTCTGTGGGAAGCCCACCTGGAAGGGTTTCGTGGTACCGCTTGCAGGAGCACGCTCAGGAAGTGAAAACCGCGCTGTGACCTGCTGTCTGCAGGGTGATTTTTTTAAGATGAAATATTTCATTTTAGGCATTAGGGTTTAACTGGAAAGTACTGGTATATTTTTAAGGCATTTCCTCTTTAGCTACTGCTGATGACATGATTCTTTAACTTGTCTTTTTCTTTCACTTCTTATCCATCTTGCTAAACATAGTCAAAGAAATTCTGTGACTGCAGTGTAGGTACAAATATTTATGATACTCTGAAATGGCATGTTCATTTGAAATCCAGACACTTGTTTTTTGAGAGCACATGCTCAGCTTCCATTCAGGAGAATCTGTTTGGTGCAGGACATTAATAAATTTGTCTTTAAGAAGAGAAGGTATACATGTGTCTAGAACATCTGCATATTTTTGTATGATGAAGTCATACCTGTAGTTAGAGAGAGAACTAAAATCTTGAATGTTGTGGAATGAAGGAAGGCTAGTACAGTGGCAGTGTGGAGCTGAGTATAATGGAAATACATGCGAGTTTAATGTGATGTGTATATGTTTATCTTTCGAAACAAAAGATCTGTAATGAACTCTGCTGCATGCCACTGGAGGCTTTTTCCCATCCCGTGTATTTGTGCATTGCAAGTAGTCCCATTAAAATTAGTGATTACATATTTATAGGTTTACAAATTACAGGCTGTGACCACCTGAGTAGAGAGATTCACTTAGAGCTTTCAAGTGATCAACACGCTAGCGTGTAGCTGCATAAGAAACAACTTTGTCTTGTTAGTGTGAGGGGCATACTGAGGGACCCGAGTGTTAAAGCAGATGTTCCCGAGAAGATTTGAAACTGCTTTGTTAATCAGATTTAATGCATGAGGTGTAGTTCTCTGTAATGATCACGGATGTGATATTGACCAAGTATCACTCCTGTTTTTTAAATTATTTTCCCCCAGTTGTGCAAAAATCTCTTTAAGATGCTGTTATATTGTGTAGCTGTAACGTTTATTAATGCAGCCCCCCAACTTATTCTACTCTTCAGGCTTTTTCTTTCTGGTGCACTTTGTAATCCAGAGTTGTTCTTCCCTGAAGTTTTGCTTCAGGAAACTGGGGGAGAATTTTTTTTTTGTGTTGGAAACATTACAGAGTGTTAGGGTTGTTGGAATTCATTGATTTCATTAGAGAAGGGTATAAAGTGGTGAATTTACCAGGGAAAATCTAACACTTGAGATAAATAAGAAATGGGTGGTAGTAGTGCAGTGGGATGTGCTAGCTCATAGCTTTGTTTTTTAATTGGTGCAGCCCTCCCAGCCTATCTAATTTTGTGTGTACAAGTGAGAACACGACACATAAATTACGTCAGCCTTGTGGTCTGCACAGATCAGTTGAGGTCTCACCTAGGGTACTATCTTGTCCCCTTTCTTTCATTTTGGTAGACAAGTTAAAGATAGTCCCGTTCCGTCCGTCCACCCCCCCCCGAAAACAGGAAAAGAAAGAGGTTTCACAATACAACTGAGGCAGAAAGGTTGAAAGGAACTGCCTTGTTTAGAACAGACAAGGCTTTAAAAGTGCACCCTTTTTTTTTCAATAAGTAAGTATTTTTTTTAGAGGGAGGGGTTGATAGTTTACAGTCCAAGGAGAACTTACCCTAATCATCAAAGGGGCAGATGTAGGAGAGTTATTAAGGTGTCTTGTGCCTGTTGCCACAGGTTCACTTTGTGATCTGTGCGGGTTGGTTTTTTGTGTTAGGTGGGGTTTTTTTTTTGTTTTATTTTGCATGTGTGTGTTCATTTTTGTCAGCTAAAATTGAAGGGAAGGAGATGAATGAGAGAGGTGGCAGAGTTGTGCTTTTTGGCATCAGCCTACACACATTAAGCAGTTTTAAGAACCCCTTTCAAAGCATAAAGAGACAAAAGTGCACAAGAAGTTGGGGAGATCATGTGATCACTGTCTTTTGAGGTTTTCATAGGTTAGTCAAACTTCCTTAGAGATTGTCCAAGTACAACATGTCATGCAGCTGGAGCTGGCAAATGGGTGAAGTCAGTGACATGTAAGTCAGATTATGGGTGCAGCAAAAATTCTTCCAGTGTTACATTTGTTATCTTGAAATTTGCATTCTTTGCTTCAGCAAACCTGATACCTAGACAATAAGGCAATTGATATCTAGTAAGAGCAGGTAAATACTTAATGGTGGTTTTAAAAAACTACTTCTTTGAAGCAGTGTCCTCTTAATTACACAGTAAAGCTACAGGCATGGAAATGAAAAAATCTGAAGAGCTCAGTTAAAGACAATTGTTAAAACGATATATTTTTTCCTATAATTGATAACATTGTCTGGTTTAGTTTTAAGTATATTGTCATTTTGTTGGGAAAAATATAAAATAACATTGTGCACCTTATTGTCAGGAAGTCTTTGTCCATGTTAATACTGAATTTGATTTTACTTGGCTGCTGTGAGCCCCCTTCCTTCCACAAAATGTGTGCACCATGTCTCTCAATGACCTGTGATGTAGCATTTGTGTGCTGTTCTCTTCTTACCCTTCGATCACTGGTAGGTTTTTATGATCTTCACTAATTTAATGTGTATGCTGTGAATGAGACTTGACACTGTGGCATTATCTTAGGATTATGTGCATTTTAGAATCAAAGTACAAAAAAAAAAAAAAAAAAAAAGAAAATGGGAGTTATTTCCATAAGGTATATGAACAACACACCAAAGAAAGAAAAAGGCTCTTGCTCATTTTTTCATCTCAGTAGGCTGCAGTCTTTTGCTCTGTGCTTTTTGGGTATTTGAATAATTCTTGCTGCCTGTTCTATAGGCTAACACATCACTGTCTGCAAGTCATGATTAAAAGCTCTTCCTACGCCACTTCAGAATTTGGCTTGATAAGGTTGACAAGTAGATTTTAGCTGTGTCTTTCTGTGTGAAGAAATTTCCCCCCTCACCTCCCTGTAGTATAAACTTTTATAACACTGAATTAGCTCACTTGGTATGTCATATAATTGCAAGTGTTCAAATTAATGACTCTTCAACTGAGCTAAAGTGGCTGTGTAAACTACTGCAGCTCCAAAATGAGAACTTAATTTTAGCAATGAAAGTGATGTAAAGAAAATTATTTTCTATAAGTAATTGTTGTTTTCTATAGGCTCCTGGGCTGTTTTTCTGTGGCTGTCGTGTGGATCCGTTGAGTGGAATGTGTTACTGGTAACCAGCTTCTCTAATGTACCAAGAGTGTTGTACTGGTAGAGTCATGTATGAAGCTTAGCCTTCTCTTGAGTATATTAGTTAAGTGATTGTGTGGGGAAAAAACCTAAATAAACCTGTTGTCTCATATCTCGCTTTCATGTATCTCCTCTCGTGCCAAGATAGGCCCTTTTTTCACTTCCCTTACACAAGTTACAAAAAATGAATGTGTTTGGATTTCTTTTCCCCTTCTTTTCTCAATACTAGGGGAGAATTAAAGGCTTCGGAGTTGACTAGAAAAAGCTTGCTGTTTGTGATGGGAGCACAAGAGTCCCTTGATACCTCGCTGCAGTCAGAGTTCCCTCTGAGCTAAGAGCCTGGAAAACTGAGGCTGTTCAGGATTTCCAAGCTTTCTAGATGTGAAGTTGCAAGTCGCTCTTTGAAAATGAGTCACATAACTCTTAAGAGTGTCTTGGCTGTTCAATTTCTGCAACCATTGTTGCTTTGAATGAAGGAAGGATAAACTTGGGCACATGAAACTTCAGAGAAGCTGAAGGTGGCTGGTGCTCAGGTGCTATGCACAGTAGAATGAGCTTTGCAATGGGGGACTCCTCTACAAACCCTACTTCTCTAGTTAATCTTCATGCAACACCTGTAGAACTTCACACTCTTCAAGGAGAGCAATGTATTCATGAGTTGAGTGTCTTCTGATGTGAAAAGTTCTGTTGGAACTAGGATTGTGTCATTCTTTTTCTCCTGGGTTTTGACCTGGTAGTGTCAATGATTACACGATCCATGGAAAGCTAATAATCTTCAATAGACAGCAAAGTTACGAAGGGTGAAAAATCCAGTGCTACAAAAGCAAGGTAAGTGCAAGTAGCAGCCTATATTTTGTTTGCTCTGCAACACTTTTAGTATCTTATACCAGACCTTGAAATTATTTCTTGTTTCCCAGCATTTGAGACATGGGTTATTTCCACAGATTTTCAAATAGTAACTTCTCTTTAGTATAAATATTTCAGCACTGCAGTTGCAGGTAGTATTTCAGCTGGGTATTATCACGAACTTTTGTGGGTTCCACTGTTCATGAAAACATTCTCTTTTGGGATGAATTTTCTCTGCTGTGTCATCTTACAAGTAATTTTTCAGTATGGAAAGCATGAACAAATAATTCCTTAATGGAATGCAGAAAAAGTATTCTTCCAGGGTTCTAAGAGTATCTTTTGCTTGCCAGTAGTTGAAGTGGTTAGGTAGTGGGGGAAGGAAGGGGGAAATGCTTCATCCTTAACATGAAGAAAGGAGTTGTGCTAGATTGAGAATTGTGTTTTAATATATTTTCTTAAAAATAATTGCAGATAGGTTCTGAAGACCCATGATGACCCGTAGTGTCTCTTCAGTTGTGACGTATTAAAATCATTTATGTTGTAACACTAAATGCACAGAGTGTACAACATAATTGAGTAACAGGAATTTAGTGAGGGATATATATGCCTATACTTACACACATATATATATATATACACACACATGTATATATATTTTGGAATTCCACTGTAGGAATCAGTTTACATCTTATTTGAATGTGTCAGAAGCTATCCAAGATGTGTGTCACCTTTCTGTCCTTCTGATTTTGCTTTCTCCTGCATCCCACTTATGCTTAGTAAAGATTTATAGACAAATTAAAAGGTGGGTGGGGGTGGTATGAGGACAGATGGATGGGCAGCATTGCTGAGTAGAGGGCAAACCTATTTGCATCCATGGACTGAGTCAGTAAAGTTACTGATAAATGAGCCACCTTCTGTGCACAGCAGAGCTCCTACTTGTGTGTGCGTGGGAAGCTGGAGTAGGCACTGAGACCGGAGTGAGGCCCTGGTTGTGAGGAAAGGTTTGAAGGAGGGTAGAGGTGTGGGTGTGTGGGACAGAGCAGGTTCCCTTCTTGTTTCCTAGTTGTTGCTTAGTACCTGGCTTGAACGTTGTGCCCATCAAGTATGTTGAGTGCATGAGTGTGATAGATGTTGCTTGTCTAAATTAGTTGGAAATACAATTTGTAGGAGTTCAGAAGTACTGTAGGAGTTTGAGTAGTAACCCATCCTCTGTATTATTTTATAGAGGCATGTAAGATACTTTGTAATTGGTTGTTAGTTTCCGCAATTTAAGTTTCGACATAATGTTTCAACATTCAGTTTCATCGTTGCAGGCTTTTCTTTGTGAAGTGCAAGAAGGCTTTGACAATTTAAACCAAACTTTTTAAATTTAATAATGCGCATTCCTCTTTTAAAGACTTTAAGGAGAAATGGTAAATTCAAAGGTAAAATAACTGAAACCATATTTCAGTTTGTCCCAAATGTAATTAATGAACTTTTCTGCTCTGCTTAGGAAAAGGAATTTCTATTGCTTAAAATTAAAATTTTTCATCACTGAACTAAAATATGTGTACCTCTGTAAGATAAATCATCTTTGGGTAGATATTTAAAAATACCAATTGGATTTCAAAGTTGTCAGTTACTTTATAGCAGGATTATTTTAACCATCAAAATGAAGCGTCTGCCCTTACCGAGTGCCAGTGGTGATATATTGCTTTCTTTTTTTTATTAATCAGTTGTCAATGAGGATTATATCCAAAATTTAAACAGTTGTCATTTCATCCACTGCCTTAATGTAGGGTATAACATAATTCAGTTTCCTTTCTTTTTTTGTTCTGATCGTGAGTTTGCATTTTTAAGACCAGACATGATAAATTAAGATTTATTTTTTTTTTCCTAGGGTTTCCTTTTTCCTCTTTATTATTCTCTTGTGGCCATTGCAAGTGTTTGCAGCTGTGCACAGGATGTGTTTTGACATGCTCGAGCTGTACTGAGCAAGATGTGGACTGTTGATACTTTAGTTTGATTGTACCCTGCTGTCAATGAATGAACCCAAATTTTAATTCTTTAGTTGATTCAGTATCTCCTACCTGTTTTTCAGTATTAGCATTTATTTGTCATGACTTGCCTTAGATTATCTGCAAGAGCTTTCACAATATAACTGCTTGTGTATTTGTAGTCCAACTTCAGAATCTCTGCGATCTTGTGAGACCTGCTTTTTATCCTAAAAAAAAAAAAAATCAGTGGTATGTTTTTAGCCACAGCTTAATGGGCCTTTTTTTTCTACAAGACAACTGGAAGTCCTCTTATTAGAGACATGGTGTAATATAAATATGTAAACTGGTGCTTTAAAACAAGCCTGTTCTTGATGGAAATCATTTGGTTACATGCTGAAACGGTGAAGTGGTAAGCAGTGTACTGGGCAGATTGGAAGTGTTCTCAGGCTTGCAGTGTGTGCCTTCTCTCCTGTCCATGCTCTGTCCATTTGTTTTCATTTTACCCTCAGCTCAGATTGGTGTGATTGGGGTGATAGTATAGTAACTGTTGGTTCAAAGCTGGAGCTCTCAAGTGCTGAAGCTGTACAAATAGCAAGTGCAAATGCTCAACTTTTTTATTTTAAATGTGGAATAACTTTACAGTTTTAGCCACTATATTGCATTTGTTTGGAAAAAAAACTTCCCAAGTCAAGTCAGCTTTATATCAGCTATGTCTCTTTCTGCATCAGATGACTTAGATTTTACCTGTTTAATTTCTTCAAGTGCAAGATTTTCTTTACTTGGGAGTGATGTATTTGTTAGTTTATCCCTCCTTGTTTTACGTGTTGAAAAGTGTGTATAGCTAATCTGTTCTTAGCTGGAGTGTGTGTGTTTTGGTGGTTTTTTGGTGTCCTGATAAATGTCTCTGCGATACTCAGCTTATTTTGGGCAAGTGAAAGTTCCCAAATTAATCTCCCCTTCATAAGTCACTTATACTATTAAGTAATTAGTCGTGCAGACTTCTAAACTTTTTGGGCATTCTTGCCTCATTATTTGGCAATACCACGTGGAGTAGTCAGACTATGGAAAATGCTCAAAAAACTTGCACAGAAATTAAAGAAATTTATTAAGAAAAACTAGCAATATAGATTAGTATTGTGTGGGTGTGGTGTGTAACACAGAGGCACTGTTAACATGCTGAATTAGTCTAGAAGTCTCAAAGGAAGCAGTAAGTAAAAGGCGAGCATTCTGCTTTTGCCAACACAAACTATTTTTATTATACAAAGATAATATCCAAAGCCATTTGCTCTTCTTACTTTGAGGAAAATGTAGTCAAGGGAAAGCTAACTTTATTTTCTGTGTTAAAGTATATGTCAGCATTAAATATTTGAAATGGATTTTACAAATATTAATAAAATTGACCAGGATTACAGATTTAGATGGTAGTATCATTAAAATGCCTGAACTTGGAAATTTGGATTTTTAGTCTTCAACATTGAAGCATGGGCTGTTTTTCAAGTACAATTTTCATGACTCAGGCGTAAGCAAGGGTCTTTTGATAAATGCATCTTATTTTCCAAAGTTTACTTCTTGGAGAGAACAACTTTTCCAGAGTCAAGTTGCCACTCCTGTGGTTTGTGGTTGGTGTGGTGTGTGGGGTTTTTTTTTGTTTGTTTGTTTGTTTTTGTTTGTTTGTTTGGTTTTTTTTTTTAAGTTTGCTGGAATTAAACATTGACCAAATTTGAAAGTTCTCTCTTCTCCTCCATCCACGTGTTAGTAAATTTAGAAGCTGCACAATGTGGTGGCTTCCGCTGTGCTCTAGACTGGTGTAAAAACTGTCACCCGGGGACTCACTACAATGCCTGTGAATTTATTCTGAATGCTGTGTAGCACAGGCTGCTTTTGCCTCCATCTTCTTCTTAGTCATGCACCTGGAGGGATCTAGCTATTTGTGGCCAGGTCTTAGAGGTTTTTGCTGCCCGTCTTAGCTAGATTTTGCTAGCAAGTGTTACAGTCAAGTCTGTGCTTTGAGTTGTAGATGCAGTGCTGATAAAAAGCAGCACTGGATAAATAGTCTAGACAAAAATACAGATACTTTTAAAGATAAGCTAACCTTTCTTTTCAGAGGTGATTTTTCTCCTATTTAGGAAATAAATGTTTGTTAAAAGCATTTATTTTGTAAGCCGCTTTTGAGCTCACTTTTAAATTGTACACCACTTCAATCTGCTTATGGTTTGTTTTACTGTGACAGTTCCAGTATGTGGCAAAGAAGTTATTTTTTTTGTCAAGTTGAAAGTTCTTGTTCAAGGGGACTGATATTTCTGCGGGGTAAATACTGTAAGAAAATATTTTCAGATGCACAGTAATACAGTTAATTCCAAGGCCATGGTTGCAGACCACCAAATTTGTAACATCTCTGGTGTCTAGGGCTCCCATATGTCACGGAAATATTTCCTTTTACCATCTGTCCATGTGTCTTATCTACAGTTCAAAAAGATTCTTCATCTGAGAGCACTTCTAATCTTGTGTGCTTTTTCCATTTATAGAGCTAATTCTTTGGCTTTCAGTATTGATTACTTAAAGCATTTTTGATCAAGTGTTTTAAGACATGACAGAAGCAGTTGGTATTTAAAAATACAAGCTAGTGGTGTGTAAAAGGTAATCCATTAGCTAAAGATAGAAAAATACGAAAAGCATTACTCTTTTCAAAGTCTTCTATCTCTTGTGTTATCAAGGACATTTGAAAAGAGATGGAAAACTAATTTATTAATACAAGTCCCGTTTTCCTAATATAATCAGCTCCTTCAGGGACTTCTGATCCCTTGCTTAACCATTTAGTATCTGATGCTAGAGCTGGGACCTTTTTGAAAGAGGCAGGATGACTTTCCTCTTTCACCATTATTTTTCTTTAGAGGGATTTGAAAAGTAAGTACTGTTTAGGGTTTTCAGTCTCGTCTAGTGGACAAGAAGGATCATAGAAGAAAAGCAACAAATAAAAATACAAAAGCTTGTTCAGACTTTTAGGTCATACGAGGATCTATGTATGAAGACAAGGGTCTCATCCCTATTTGAGAAGTTTTCTGCTTCCTTTTAAAGCAGCTTTGTTATCAAAAGACATCAGATGGTAAAAACACCGTATCTACTTATTCTACATAACCAGAATTTATATATCCAGTTAAACCAGGAATATTGAAGATATTAAGCCCTTTTTGATTAAGTCTTTGATGGACAGACTATCTGTAAAGAGCTGGGGATTGAAGAGCAGAAACCATTTCCATTTTGTTTAAAAACTTGGGGGTTTCACCATGTGATTTGTTTTGAATATACTGCTACATGTGTATGTCCCTTAAAGAATCTCCCCACTTTCTGAGCTTTCCTGTAGTGCCTTCTACAGCCCTCTCAATTTTCCTAGAGTTAAGGTAACTTAGCCAGCGATGATTTTGCACACTTGCAACAAAGACTTCGCATGCTTCAGTGAACTTAAGTTCCGTCTGAACTATCTTGCGGTCTGCGTTCACACAATGGCCTGCTGTGAAACCGTGAAATTGTAAAATAACCTTTCTTTGTGTCTTTTAGCTTCAGCCTTTCCTAGCAATGCTATTTACTTAATAGTGGTTTAAAGATATAAGTAATGCTTGAAATTTCATAAATTGAAATATTAGAGAAAAGCCCTCTTTTGTGCAACCGTTTAAACTGTTTCTCTATATAATTTGTTATGCAGCAAAGTATCAAGCTGATGGAGGACATCTACATAAACAGAATTTACTTTAGCAAGCAGATTAAAATAATATAATGGTTCTTGCTGGTGTTCAAGTAGTGTATATAGAGAATTTATTTCAGTGGTGTCTTGAGAGAAGTGAAGTTATGAGATGAGATTTAAATTGTGAGGTGTTTTGCCAGCCATGCTAATAAAAGCAGTTCATGTGTAAAGGCAACAGACTTCATAAGATTTTTCACTATTCTTTGTTTTATATAACTGAGGACTCTGTTTTTGGAGTTTCTGTCTGCTTTTGGTTGATGCAAAATAATTGCCTCATGCAGCCTTTTTCCCAGTTAAATTGTTTGGGTTTGACCCATGAAGGAGCTTCAGAAAGCTGTGGAGCAAAATCCAGGTTGGAGTGTTTGACTGCTCAGCACAGGATTTGGAGATGTAGAATGCAAGTGGGAATTGTCTAATCAGAACAACAGAGGTGCCAGGTTGCATTTAAAATTTCCAAGTCATGGGCATCTGATTTCAAACTACAGCACAATAGTTTAATGAAGTAATGATTCCCAGGCCTGAACTTGTGGTACCAGTACTACGTTCAGAAATGAGCAGGCATAACTTCCTTTAAACCACTCATCTGTTGTTGTTTCTTTTAAATGTCCAGTATGCTGTTGTATGCAGCTGTTAACGAGTGGTGATAATTTTTTAACTCCCATTTGTATAATACCACTTGGAAAACTCAATTTCTTCCAGCAGTATGTAGCATGTCTGTAAGGTATCCATATCCATCCTGGTATGGTCATGGAATGAAGTAAGTAGCCTTTGGAATAGAGATAAAAGCTCTGATTGTACCTCTTTTCAGATATGTGTTCTGGTTACTGGGTGTTCATCTTGCTTTCTGTCTTTGGCCCTTTCTTTTTGGAGTCAGTTCCACGTGATGCCAGGAAAGAAATGCAAAGTGCTCTTGCCTCAGGAGAGTTTATAAGTGAATGGTGAGAGCCTATTACGGGAAATGGGAGATTTGCTCTAAACCCATTTGGATGGAAGAGGGTATAGAGTACAGATGAGCTGCCTGAGCAGATGAAGCACCTTGCAGAAAGGCAGCATCAGCTTCCTTTAAAAAATAAATGCACTTCAACTTTGTGTAAAACTGAATCCCATCACTGAATGTTAAACTTCTTTGGAGCATGACCCCTTGGATGGGTTCTGCATAGGACTTAGCAGAGGTGTGGTTAGAGAAACCTTGCTAGGCTTGATGCATGGGCTGCAGTATACGCCAAAGCAGAATTTTAGGACTTGCACACAGAAGCTAACACATGCTGGACAGGTTACTGTACTTGGGGAACCCTATTGCACTTGCAAGGTATGATACAAGGCAATGAGTATGTTGCATTTTGAGTGAGAACATGCACAGAAGGATTGCTGTGGCTCACATGGTGGACAGAAATTCAGAACCATCATGAAGAGACAGTAATTTGAAAAAACAAAACAAAACAAAAAACCCCCCAAAAACCCAAAAAGAGCCCTTTGGGGAAAAAAACCCCACCATATATGTATGTGTATGTGTGTTTTTTCTGACTTTACACACCATGAAGGTAAACCAGAAAGAGACCATTTTGATTTCAATCTGGTCCTGACTCTTTCCAGAGAGTGATAAGTGCTTTTAGTTCAGGTCATTAGGAGTAGTTGAGGGGCAGGCTGTAACTCAGATTTGCTCTACAACAGTTCAGATCAGGCAGCATTTGTCCTCTCATGCTCTGCTCTCCTCTCCTTGTGTTTGGCCAACTCATGTCCTTGCATGGAGCTGTCAGAAAAATGACAAGGCTACAGCTCATGTTGGGCCACTCCATTTTCTCTTGTACTTCTGAGAGCAGCTGAACAGCTGTATTACCCACAAAGCAGTTGTCCCTCTGTTCCTCACAGTTTTGTTAATACTGCTAGAACTAGTGTACATAACTTGGAAGGATATGTACAGAGTGACGTTTGTTGTGGACAGGAAAGAAATGGAGTAAAGGCGCATGGACGTGGTTTGTGGTTTGCAGACAGAGGTTCTGTTAATGACATTCTCATTAGAAGTTCTTACCCTAAGTGCAGTTTCCTTTTGGCTTTAAAATTGTCTGCATGACTAATACAGAAGTAATCTTCAAGTGACATTGCTTTTGTGTCATAGCCTCAGAAACATCTATTCTAGGTGAGAGATCACGTACAAGAAATCCCATTAGTGCACTGAGAACATTGTGGAGAGCCTTTCAGCTGTCCTAGGGATCTCTCAGGCAGATCAGTACAGTGCTACTTTGCAATTTCAGGATATGAGTTTGAGGTGGACATGACTCTCTTTTTCCATTGGTAGCTGAGATGTGGATTATTAGAGTTAATTTAGAAGGAACCTTCATTGGTTGCTACCCCCACCCCATCTGTGGTATGAACATCCCTAAAAAATCCTATTTTGTTTATTGCATATGCTGGAGGATGGTATGTGAGACCTAAGCCTTTTGGAGAAAATGTTGTAGGGAAGTCACTTAGGAGCATCAGCACCATGTGTATGTATATTGTATGGGTGTGCGTGTTTGTATATGGTTCTCTGGATACCTGCATACTTGTATGTATTGAGACTTTGTGGACTGTTTTTGTATACTTTGCAGTTATCTGCTAAAGTAAATTTGAAGGTCATGATCATACAGCAAATATATTTTCCTCTTTCTTTATTTTTTTATTTATTTTTTTTAATTTTTTTTATTCTTCTTTAGCTAATAGGCCTACAGAAACACTTCAGATAGATGAATGTGGAGAAATGTAGGAAAACATCTAAATGATCAAGGTTGAATTCAGGTTTTCACCTTTGGGATTCTGTGTTACAGTTCTGTATTACAGATTCAAGTGGAAATCTGTTTAGAGTTTCATATTCATCTGTGCAGTCCCTTGCTCTCTTAGTGCTGAGTCCCCCAAAAAACAATGTGGGAAAGCTGAGTCTATATCTCCTTAAATGACATGTGCCTGCTTGTTCCCATGGAAGTCCCTCCTCCCACTCTTCAGTGTTATGTAGCAAGCAAGACAAGCTGTGATGTACTGGAAAACTGTGATCCAATATTGCTACTACCCCATGGTATCTTTAATATCAGGATTTTTTTCTGGAGTGGCAGTGGTGGCTGCTCTGAAGATGACAGGGTGTGCCTCGTTCCCCTGTGAATCATACATTAGTCAGACACACTTTGCCCTGTAGGAGCTGCATGTGGAAACTATACTTGTGAAATCTAGCTTGCCCGTGGTATCCTTTTTTTTTTTTTTAAATGTGATTTAAATATTTACTTAAGTGATAGGGGTAGAATAGATCTGCTCAGTCTGAATAAAGCCTCATCTTTGCAAAAGATAATTTCTACAAAAACCCATGCTGGTATTAGATTATGCATTTGGAGAAATTAAGATTTTTATCACCTTTTTTTAACTTACCTGTTTGCCTCACCTATCACATTTTAAACTCAGTTTTAACTCAGTGTCTGTCTATATGTCTAGTTATGTAAATCAATCTTACTGTTTACTCTGTGTGTTACCCTAGTTGCTGTCAGTCCTGGCTACTGTCCAGAGCCATAGGTCCTGTTGCCATATGAATACTGCAAGAGGCTGTGCCCGAGCATGGGGCTGGAGGGACACGTCTGAGGTGCAGGAGTTAGCAGTGGGTCTCCTCCCTGACAAACAGGCAAGCGGTGGTGGCATTCCTGGTGCAGAAGGGAGAGTGTGTCAAGTAACAAGGAAGTCTTGGCACGCCAGAGATGCGAAGCATTGTGAGACTACTTTGGAGACTTGCTGATATAATGCTTTCGTATTCAGAGACCAGAAGTCATGTGGGTGTTTCCCCCGCTCTTTTTTTATTCTTTTTTTTTGTTGTTTTGTTTTGTTTCATGAGTCTTGCTGAATAGACCATAGTACTTTTAGATATGCTGATTTTATGTCTGAATACAGTCTTTTTATGTAAAATGCATCTTTCATTTGACTGTTTTTCTTTAAGTCTGCTGGCAGTGTGTGTGTGCTGGGCAGTCTCCCACACAGCAAACAGCTAAGCAGCCTATTACATATGGTAGTTTAGCTTTTGCTTTCCTTGAAATAATGAGTTTAATAATCAAACTGTTCAAACTTTTTTGCTTGTTAAGGCACTTCTGATCTATCTGTAGGTTTATGTAGCCTTCAGGCTCCAAAGTTCCAGTGTAGATTTAGCCTTGAAATCTACGTGCCACAGTTCCTGATTTTATAGGGGAAGGTAGGAGGAGTCAGTATTTGCTGGTTTTCTTAGTAATTTTCTTGTGACATTAAAAGCCTCTAGAAACAATATAGACACAGTGAACAGTTTTATTCTACATGACAGGTTATAGAAGCATGTTTGTGGAATTCTTGATACTTCTTTTTGGAACTAGATATTTAAGAAGAAAATTAAAACCAAACCAAAACAAAAACCCCAACCAAAAAAAAAAAGAAAAAAAACCAACCCCAACAAATAAACAAAAACCCAAAACCTTGAGTCTGCAAAATCTGAGTTGCACATCCTGACTTTAGGCACATACACTGTGTGATGCTGATCTCTTTGTGAGGCATGTGTTTTTTTTTTTTTAATTTACTTTGTTTTCCATTATTTGTCTTGCTTTGCCTGTGAAATTTTTCCCTTTCAGTAAATACTTCCTGTTGATCAATATGAAGTGGAGGGTTTTGTTGTTGGTTTTTTTGTGGGGTGGGTTTTTGTGTTTGTTTTTCAAGGTTACTCCCAACTGTTACAGTGTGTTGCAGTCAAGATCAGGTTTACAGCTTTAAAAATACTTCTCTTGCAAAACATTTTTGATGTTACATGAGGTCCTGTGCTAACCACTTCATTATATATAGACAAATCTATCTTCCTTTTCAATACGTTTCTCTTGGCCTAGCACTAATGTGTGCAATTAATGTCAGGGATAGAAATTGTGTAGGCGTTAGCGGACACGTGAGCAAGTTGTGAACCGCTGCATCAGTAGCATCCCAGCAAAACCTACTGCAGCAGCACTCCTCTTCTAGCCTGTCAAAACCAACCTCTTACTGTATTTGTTGCCAGGCATTTTGCTGTGTTACTGACATAAATTTATGGATTGTTAAGGTTAGTACTGCCTTATATTGCCCAAGATGTTCCAGGTTTATATCGGAGTGCTGAAAATTGTAGAGGTGCTACTACAGTGTATCCGTGGTTTTGCTGATGGGGCTAATTCAGTTAGTACAGCTGTCTGACTGTATAAAGAAAATGAGAACTTTTCATGCCTGTGTTTGTTAAACACTTGTGCATAGGCTGTAACTCTTAATGTAGTGTGCATTTTGATCTTCATAGTTTAGAATCTGCCTATGCTGTTAAGTCTTTTGTGACAGTAGCTTCTAGCAGCTGGAGAGCTTTGGTACTGTGAGCTTTGTCATTATTTTTCATGAATATGTTAGGAATTTCTTATGTTTCCTTACATCTTGACAATGAACTGAGATATATAGCCATAGCAGATTCTGGAAATTAGGTAGGTAAAGGTGTGTAGTTCTTTTCCTGTTGCTTTTCTTTATCTTATTAAACACAATTTTCCTGACTATTTCACATTTGTTAAATGGAATTTCTTTTGTTACCACTGTCATTATCAGCTGTCAGTATTTGCCACCCACGATAGTACATCTTGGGAACTGTTTGTGAAATAATGATGCAAAATGCTTATGGAGTCCTGCCACATGCCCAGCTGGCAGTCCATGAACAAGGGAATTTTTTTCCACTGTAGTTAGCAGTTACAAAACCCTTCTGTCACTAACAGTATATGAAAATATTTCTATAGAAATGCTAACTGCTGAGCAGGGAAGAACTGCTCTGACTCTAAATGGTACTTGTAAGCACTGATAAATTGAATTATATACTTCATGTTCAGCAGTAAGTTTTTACTGGAGTAGAAGTCAGCAGTGATGCGAGATTTGTGGTAGGGAACTTTGTTTTTCCTTTTATAAATGAGAATTTCTTTGGTTGTTTTTGTTTTGTTTTTAAAGGAAACTCAGTGTGTCATCTTGATATGGGATGAGAAGTATGTTCTTTAAAAAAGGGATATTTTTGGTATTTGTGGTATTAAATATTATAATCTAGCCTTTTTTGTCTCCATAGGTATACAAAGCTCGGATATGCCGGTAATACTGAACCCCAGTTCATTATTCCTTCATGTAAGTATTTGTGACTTGTCTGTGAATGCTGAATTTACACTTAGAGTTTCTATGACACGCTATGTAAAAAAAAAGCAGTTAAAATGCATAACTTGAAAAGACCTCAGGAGTTATACAGTGGTAGCACAGCTAGCTCTGTTCTGTTTTCCCATGGATGCTCAGTTACATACAGAGATACATTCATTATAATAGTACGTTAACATTTGAAGTCAAGTTAATTTGCTGGAAGTTGAAATAATATTTAAATCCAATAGCATGGCTATATTTAATGAGAGAAGATCTTTCTAAAAAGTAATGATTTGTCACATAAAACTTCATTTGATTATAACTAGAAATAAGAAATTTCAAGTTTGGTGGTTTAATGTCTTTAAGGTTTAAAATGTAACACTTGCCAGGTATTTTCAGTATTACAGCTATGTTAATCTACTATGTTTTGCAAATAGAATAAGAAAATCCCCCCCCCGAATGTAAAATTGCTTATATTTGCTCCCTGTCTTCTGAACTCTTTCTCCCACATGAAGTGATAGGCCTCTGATCTAGGGAGTGGAACTCAATCAACTTCCTTAGAAATGCTTCACCTTTTAACCTCCTACACCACTTGGCATTTTGTCATTGTTCATCTGTGCCAAAGTAATCACGTATTACATCCTGGTAAAAAGGAATAATTAGTACACTCAGTTTTCCTTCTAAATGCAACGGGAAAAGAACTAGAACTAATAATACTTAAGTGTAGTCACTTTAAAATAGGATGTGGTTGTTCAGGCTGTATGTTAATTTTTCTAGAAAATAAATTTTAGAATTTTTCATGGAAGGCTAAGGTTAGGTTAGTGCATTTTCTTATTTTCAAGTGAGAGAATATTTTCAGTTTCTTATGTATTGGCTTGTAATATGTAGGGTTGGATTTTTTTTGTGTGGGTTTTTTTTTCCAGTTAACTTAATTTGGTTTATTTCAGTGGCATATAAAATATACTTTACGGTTTTGTTCTTCACACAAGAACTAGTTTTAACATTAAACTAAAAAAGTTACCAAAACATTGGAAAAAAACTTTGCTATGATGCTTAAAAAGTGATGTAGTCTTTAATTTAAAACCAGGCAAATGGTTATTTAATTTTGGATAAATAGTTTACATTTTCTGCATATTCACATTTGGTTTATGTCATTTTAAAATCACTTTCTAGGTCCAAAGAGAAGAGATCATGACACTTTAAACAAATTCTGGGAATGAAATGACATATCAGATCATTAAGCAGAGAAATTTATTCAACAGGGATGCTATTAAAGTAGATAAGAGGGGGAATTAGATTTTTTTGGATAATTTTTTGATATAATATGTATTAAAAATCCCCAACACTCTAGTCTAGATGCTCCTACAGCTGAAATGGCCCTTGACTGCAATTCTCCTAATGAAAATGTCATTTTTGTCATTTGTATTGTAATCCAAGTTAGATAATTACACTAAATGCACGAGTTTGCATTAAGCCTCTGCCTTAAATGAAATAAGATAGCGGTGGTGCAATCCGCATTGGAGAAGTGGCGAGCACCGCGGTACCTTGCTTCAAAGTAAAATGTTACCAAAAAGCATGGATCTTTTCAATGCACTTTGGTGTCTTTAATTTCCTTAATATTACCCACAGTGGAAAAATGGTTTAGTTTTTCATTTCCAGGAATGCTGGTTGCATTTTATCAATTTGATTCTCTAAAATATGTTTGCTGTTCAACAGGTTCAAGCAGCATTCCTTCTGCCTTGTTTGCTTGCTCCTTATCTTATTCACTCCTGCTCTTAAAAGATTTTTATCTCCTTATATTGTGTACTTGATTCAATTCTGAATATGCTTCTGTAGAGATGATAAAGGCTTACTTGAAAAGTGAAGTAAATGAGAACATACTGGGCCAGTTTGTTTTAAGAGACTCAGGTTCACTTCTTTCTTCCCTGCCTGCTTTTTAGATCTTAGCAGGTCATTAATTTTGCTTGATTTTTATTCACATGATCTTTTTTATTCCTGCTGTATTTTAAAGTAGGGGTCAACGTCTTTCCATTACCAAGTAGTTCTCTTGATTTATCATCTAGTCAGTTTATCTGTGGTAGTTTACATGTTAGATGGCCTTTTCTTTATCTTTAAAAGAAAGAAAGAAAGGAAAAAAAAAAAAAGGCATCTGGAGTAGTAGTTAAGCACAAAGCTTGATTTGATGCATTTATGTCCTCTTTTTTTCTAAAAGGTCTTAACCTTGTGCCAAGAAAACAAAAAGCAAATGCTCTGAGGTACCACTGGAGTGCTGCTCATCTTCAGAGGCAGTGGTAGCCTAGCTCTGGTTTCAGCAAGATTTATTTTCCTGATTGTATTTTCAGGACGTGATCTTTGATTCAGGTTGTTTCCTTCTAATTTCTGACTTGCAAAACCAGGACTTGAATAGGTTAGCCTCAAAAGACTGGCAAAATACTGAGAGCTCTTGTCTTGTTTTAGGCTTGTAACTGGGTGAGACTACTTTGAATTCAAAGCTGCTGTAGTCCTGTGGCAAGTGATGGTATTTTACTTGAAAAGTCTTGAATAAGATTCTGGACAGAAAAATTCCCCAAATGTGTAAGCTGTGTGACAATGACCCGAAAAATATTTGTCAAGATGGTTCTTTTAGCTCACAGAAACGATGGCCTTGCAACATCATCTTCCCCATGATTTTAGCTTCTACTTCCTATCTGCCCTCCATGCTGTTTGGTTTCCTCCAGCCTTTTGCTTCCTCTCTGCTCTCCTGTGAGCTGCTACAGAAGTTACAATATGATTCAGTATTCTTCCTGAGGAGCTCAGAATAACGTCTTCTGTTTTATCCTGTTCAGTCTTTCACAACATTTAACTTTTTAGTTTCTTTGGCTGCGCAGCTCTGCTTTTGTTACTCTTCATGGGAAGAAGAGGAGGAGGATGGGGAGCGTCAGTGCCTAGCGGCGCATTGCCACAGAGTGCTCTTTGGTTGCCACATCCCCTAGCTGAGCTGCCCTGTGGGCTTGAGGCTTCAGTAGCCTTTGTCTGAACTTTTTTTAATCTTACAGTGAGCAAACAGAACTTCTTACTGAAGGTGAGAATTAGTAAAATAATTCTGCCTTTGAAAGAATTTTCAAATCACAACCTTTCAATAATCAAGGCTGATACTAATGCTTTTTACATAAATTAATTTCCTGATTTATGTAAAGGATTGTGTTTAAAGGCAATTAGTAAGACTTGAAAAAATACAGCAGTTACTGCTGGCACTGGAGCCCTGGTAGCCAGGGGGCTGATGCAAGAGATAAGGGAAGGAAACATCCGTGTTCCTGCGATATCTAATCACTGATCCATCTTTCCAGGATCCTGTGTTTAGCCTTAGCCAATATTTTTCTGATTTTTTTTTTTCGTTATTTGTAATTATCTTGGAAGGAATAAATTGCAAAGTACAGGCTCTTAACTTTTGCAAGTTATTCTTTGAAGGGAAGGAGAGATTTATGGTCTGTCTTAAATGAAATTCTTCATCCTATTATTAATGATAAAATAGGATTAGGATTTAAAGGGAGAAATGAAACAGATTTTGTAAAAATCCTTTTTAAACATTTAAAGGTGCATCATGTGGCCATAGAAATTTGTCCTTTAAAAAATACTCTTTATTTCTGTCCAACTGTCTTTTTATATGCCTTACATTTTCCTCTGCTTCTTCCTTCCTGCCTTCTTCTCTACCTGTGTTTTGCTTACTGAAGTACTATTCAATCCCTTGTGTTGCATCTCACTTTCATAATATGTCCAAAAATCAAGTTGGTGCAAGTGAAGTAAAACATCCATTCATATAATGACATGTTTGTTTTCTTCCTCTTTATAGACCTTCTACAACTGCATTTTTAAAAATTATTACTATTATTAGCAGAGTGTGCAGAACATTAACACAATTGTTGAATAAAATGAGATCTGTAAGGGCACCCTGTCTTAGTGACTCTTTTTAAGTTTGATCTCCCTGATTGCACGTTTAGCGCCTAACAATTAAATCTGTATTTAGGTCTGTATTGTGTTACTTCATAAATCCTAATTACGTTTACCTGTGATTGGAATTCACATTATCTGTGTTTTATTTAGCTTTTCTGTGCTTGTGTCTGAAACAGAGGTTGAATACCATTAGAGTGTTTATATTTTTGAGTGTTGGGTTTTTTTAGTGCAGGATATGTGATCTACAACATTGTCTGTGTTCTCTGTTAAAGGTATTGCTATCAAAGAATCAGCAAAAGTGGTCGATCAAGCACAAAGGAGGGTTTTGAAAGGTGTTGATGACTTAGACTTCTTTATCGGGGATGAAGCAATAGAAAAACCAACTTATGCAACTAAGGTATTAAGAGAAATGTTTAAAATTTTCCAATACTCCTTAGAAAGCATCAACTATACAGAAAACAGCTTCTTAAGAATGTTTTTTTTTGCTAACTTTAATATTTTTTTTTCTCATTAGCTCTGTTTTAATGGAAAAAAGGTCCAGTTTTAGTTTTGTTGACATTCAGGAGCCTGTAGGAATTTGCAAGACAGTATATGAATATATTTTTCTTTTGAAGTGAAAGGAGACTGAGAGTGTTAAGAGGAAGTACCATCACATACTTTCATGTTCCGTGGCATCTTCTATCAGCAACGTTAGTCAGGATACTGGGCTGGGAGAAACCTTTGGTTTATCCCGGTGCCACTGTTCTGTTGTACTGAGAAAAGTGCAACGTGCTGTCGCTGCTGTTCACGGTTGGGATCTGAATTCTGAATGGGTGTCACATCAGAATAGGGAAAACCTAATGCAAGGTTGCTTGCACATGTAGCTCATATACTTTTACTGCAGCTGAAAAGACTGTGTGGTTGATTGGGTTTTTTTGTTTGTTTTGATTTTTGTTTCCAATCATATTTTTATGTTCTTCTATAATAGTGGCCCATCCGCCATGGTATAGTTGAAGACTGGGATTTGATGGAGAGGTTTATGGAGCAAGTAATCTTTAAGTATCTAAGAGCAGAACCTGAGGATCATTATTTTCTTTTGGTAGGTAAAATTATATACAACTTAAGAAATTGTGTATGATTGGTAAGAATGTTGTGCTAATTTGCTTACTGATTCTTAAATATGAACATGCATGTCTAGAAAATGAAAATAAAAAATATCTGGAACTTTCCTGGCCTGGCTTATCCCATCCATGTTATTTCATTTTCTAAAGATGTTAGAGTGTCCGAAGGGCAAACTTTTTTTCTCTTCTTATTTCCTTCCAAATTGTGTCTGCTTCATCACTTTTTTTTTTCCTGTTACTTATCTACTGAATCCAATGATAAAGTTTACAGTTTTGAGCTCAAAAAGTACTTGTGTGTTTTGACTTTGTAAAAACAAAACAATTGCAATCATATAATGCTGCCACCTGGTTGATGTGTATAGAGTGTGAATTTTTTTTTTGTGAAATCAGGAGGATTTAGTGTCATATTTGGGCAGCCTAGATGTGAATTAAGGTTAACATTATTCTGAAGCATCTGTTATTCCTTGGTATTTTAAGGCCATTGAAATTTGGTTTAGTGTGACACTTATAGAGCAAGTTTAGAATTAGAAGTGTTTGCCATACTTACTAAAGAACATGTAATGCAACCATCTTCTTGAAGCAGGTCTAATTAGGTCCAGTTGCTCAAGGCTGTGTCCAGTCAAGCTTTGAGCATCTCCAAGGATCAAGATTCCATAATTGCTCTGGGCCCCTTTTACTGTATTTTACCACCATCAATGTTACCTTTTTTTCCTCTTAATATCTACTTAGGATTTCCCCTGTTGCAGTTTGTCTCCATGGCCACTTGTCCTACCACCTTTGTCTGACTCCCTCGCCTTTTTACCCTCCTATTACATAGTTTATGCAAAGAAAGAGTAATTTTTTTTTTCCCCCGCTCAGATATTCTGTAGCACTGTCCAAAATGCTCTTTCAGAGAAGAGGTGATATTAGGTACCCTTGGTATTTTAATGAAAAATATAGTGTACTATCATAGCCTATTGTGTGTTGTTGCTAACTTCTCGCAGTTGAGTACGTTTCTGATCATGTCAACTTGTTTTGTAATGTTTGCTTTCTGAAAAAAACCCAGCTTTTCTCTTTAGTGAATCACTGAGAAATTTAAATTGTCCTTCTTTAAATGTGCTAAACTGTATCCTTTGACATATTTAGATTGATAGTCCTTGATTCTTTCAAGTGAAATAAAAAGTAAAAATAAGCTAACTAAGCCACAGATGGGGCCTTCAGCATGTATTCCTAAGCAGTAACGTTTTTGTTCAACTTCTGTTTTTCTTTTTTACTCAAGCCATCATGGTTTTGCAAAGCATGAATTCTGTTCTTGTCAGTAGAGTTTCTAGATTTTCTTAATCGCACCATTTGCCTTTAAAAGCACTCTTTGCACATTACTGTTTTTGCATGCTATTGTTGACTGATTCATCTTTTGCAACTCAAGATTTGGTGGTTTGGATTTTTTTTTGTTTGGTTGGCTTGTAAAGTCAAGTGTTTTAAATTAAAACTTTTTTTTTTCTTCCCCCTCTCACAGACTGAGCCTCCATTAAATACTCCAGAAAATAGAGAATATACTGCCGAAATCATGTTCGAGTCTTTTAATGTTCCAGGGCTATATATTGCTGTTCAGGTAAGGGCAGGGCTGTTGAAAGTTAGAGCTACAGTCCTGCTCCTTGAGCTAAAACTACTTTCACTATGAAAACTGTAGGAGTGGTGTTTGGAATCCTTGTATGTACTTTTGGTTAGTGGTTTCACCACTACATGTGCATTGATTCTGTGGTCTGTTAGCTTGGTTCCCTCTGTTACCCACATAGAAAATGGCTTCTAAGAAGTAGAGTGTAATATCTGTTGCATCATAAAATAAATTTAAAAGCCCAACACACCATAATAATACTATTAGGCCAAGAATTGATTCCCTCTCAATAAGTAGCAAAAAAGATGCTTGAATATGGCTAAAAAAGCATCAGACAGGAGTAAAAACTGACACTTTGGCAGTTGCTTTTTTGTAAGCTGTTGTGTACGTGTAGGGTACAACTCAACCAGGTTCCATCTGCAAATTGCCACGAGGGTGTCAGGCTGGATATTGTTGGGAAGGGGTAGTAGAAGGTGAGATCAGCAATGCAGTGCTTTTAAGATTTGTTTTTCTTATGTGTTCTTTCATAAGGCTGTCCTTGCCTTAGCTGCATCTTGGACGTCAAGACAAGTAGGAGAACGAACACTGACTGGCACAGTTATAGACAGTGGTGATGGCGTCACTCATGTTATTCCTGTGGTAAGTATACAGCAAAACTATAGAAAAAAATTAACTGGAGAACAGTTTGTCCTATAACTTCTTTGAGTTTATAGCTATGTAGACTGAAGTATAGCTGGGAATCTTCAAAAATGTCAGGGAATTTCCAGGGTTGTAGGTGTGGGGTTTTGTTTATTTTTTGTAATGTAAAAACTATCTAACAACTTCTCTGCACCCTGAGTTTGTCAGGGCATATTGTCTTGCAATGATTTGTCTTAAAAACTGATTTGCCAAGCCCATGCTAAGTGACCAATGAAACTGTTGCTTTATTATGATTCCACTCTGTGTTGCTGGTAGGAGTGAATATGCTCTTTACAGTCATCAGTTCAAAAAGTCTGGAATCTCTTTTGTTTAGCCAATTAATATATAAAGTAGAAATAATACAAAAATATTTGAGGGCAAATGGAGAAAAACTGCAAACAATACTCCATCTTTTGACCAATGTTTAGTATTACGCTGTCATGCATCGGTGATGCAAGGAAAAAAAAGTTCCTTGCTGACTGGAAAAAAAAATAAAATCCCAACCCCCTAAGGTGAATTAATTTTGAGTATCTGTTCCAATATATCAAGTTGAGAAGCAAAAGCTCATATGATCATATGATGTTTTAATAAATAATTACTATGTACAGCTGCAGTTTAACTGTCAAAATACTGCTTTTGGTGTAGGTATGCATTTCCTTTTACAAAGCTACATATTTGAGATTTTATAATTTGAATATTTAATGGTGTTCTTTATTTCAAATGACTGGTAATATTTGTCTCTGCCCATCTTTCCTTGGAAAGTTAAATGCATCTCTACTCCCCGGATACTTTTTTCTTTTCAAAATGAAGCTAGATTGCAATTTTTAAGATTAAAATCTATTAAAAGCTATTAAATCTATTAAAAGCTTTATTATGCCACAGTAACCTCAATTAAAAAAAAAAAGTATTTATTATATCAAGCAGTAGCATTGGTGGTGATCAAATGTTGTGATGTAGGAATTTCTTATTAACCTTGGTGCAATACGGTGGCTAAATCTTTTTTCAGGCTTCTCATCTAGGATAGCATATTTTTGTTAAGGGTAGGAAACAACTGACATTTCAAACCTTCTATAGGTAAATGTTTTTTTAAAAAAATTATACTAGTATTTCAAATTGCTGGTTAAAACAAACTCCTCCTGATTTATGGGGTTTAGTTTTTTAATTGAAATAAGAATAGATATTCTATATTACTTGAAGCATTAAGCTCCTTTTTAGAGGGACATTGGCTTGATTTCTGGAATTTTTAAACACAAACAAATTGACAGCAATGGTATACAGCTTTAATAAGATAGATAAAGAGAAATTAACAAATGCTTACCTCTGTAGTGAAGTTAACAATAGCAATACATCTTTATGACCTCGTTATTTTCTGTGTTAGAAATAACTTTTTATAGGAATGTAAGGTGTATGTAAGAAATGTTAAGCATTTAATATTAGTGTGATATCTGGGTTCATCTGTTTGGATGTTGCAGGTCTAGTGAGGTTGAAGGTCAGTCTTGAACACTCTAAGTTTCTGCTTTTAGACCAGATATTTTTAGTGCCTCAGTATTGGTCCCTAGGACGAGCATGACTTACAAGGGTAGACTGATGGATGAGTATGGGCCAGTCTGATGTTCTGAGCAGTCTCAATTCATGTGCTGAAATGATGCATTTTCTCCCTGCTTTCAGAAAATTAATTTTGGTTCATGTGGATTGTAACGTCTTGCATCAGTGGCTGTGACTGCAGAGCCACATCATTTATTCTAAAATAATATTTCACGATACAAGGTTCCTTGACCTTTTTGGTAAGAGTAACCTCATTTTGAAGAGAAAATAAAGGCCAAGGAATAGTGAGTATAGCTATTTGTCTGCCTTATGTACTAGTGACCTTTCTGTTCCTCCTAACCTTGTAAGAACTATGAACCAATGCAAAGCAAAACACTTTAACAAGTAAAATAAGGCTACTGAAGAATTGGGTCTCTGGTAATGAAATGAGCCAGCCTTAAAGGGCTTCAATCTCAGATCACAGGTAGTGAATAGGAGTTTAGACTCTGTCTTTCTCTCTCCCTCCTAAGCTTTGTTAAAAGGAGTTTTTGTCAGTATCTTTCTCCCAATTATTTTTATTTACAGGCTGAAGGATATGTGATTGGCAGCTGTATCAAACACATTCCAATTGCTGGGCGAGATATAACATACTTCATTCAGCAGTTGCTGAGGGAGCGAGAAGTAGGAATTCCTCCTGAACAATCCTTGGAAACAGCTAAAGCAGTGAAGGTAATGTGAACATTGTGGACATCAAGGTTATTTTAGATCAGAGCTTGATACTTATTTTTAAAATGCAATAATCTCTTAAAATCATTGTCCTTCCAAGTAATGATGCTCTGATTCTAAATAATACAAAAATGTCTAAATAATAACACGAAATAGCTTGAACCTAAGGTATGCAATTGGTTTATTCAGTTTGGCCTAGAATTTCACACTTCATTTGTAGTCTCCCCTTTCACCTCACCTCCCTTATTATCATCATTATTATTATTGCAATATTCAGTAGGAAATGTTCTTGGTGGGATGTGCAATATAAAGAGCTGTAATTACTCTTTTTATTCTTTCTGAATGTTGATATGTTCTTTTTTGTAGTACAAAGCTATTCTGAAATACACTCAGCTATAAGTACACTTAAACCTTATTTCTGTGCCAATTCTTCAGTATACTTTAGAGCTCATTTCTAACCATTGTAGAAGTTTAGAGGAAGAATAGAAGAAAAGTAATTTAGCTCAGCAAGATGTGCTGCTTTCAGTGCTGCACAGGAATGATTTGTGATAGCAGAGCCATTATGTAACTTGTATATGGTAAATGTCAGTTCAGCTGGTTTTGGGGCCTATTTTGTATCTGCCAATTTAAAAATCTTACTTTTAAAAGTTTAAATTACTACACTTTCTTAAAGTTCATACCATCTTCTCTGCTGTTACTTAAGAAGATACTTCTAATTGTCCGTATTCAATTTTCAGGAACGCTTTAGTTATGTTTGCCCTGACTTAGTAAAAGAATTTAACAAGTATGACACAGATGGTACAAAGTGGATTAAACAGTATACTGGAATTAATGCTATCTCAAAGAAAGAATTTACCATTGATGTTGGCTATGAGAGATTCCTGGGGCCAGAGATTTTCTTCCATCCTGAGGTAAGTTGGTTTGAATTTTCTACACTTTTTGTTTTAGGTGCCTTTTAGATGGTTGCATAGAAATAGTGTTTGGAAACTTGTAAAGAAGTGGTTATCCCAATTTATATTTCTCCTTATTTCTAAATAGATAGTACTTAGTGTTGTAAGTCAGCCTGGTTTTGATTCTTGTTTGCTAGTAATGTTTGTACAAATTCAGGTTGATACCTAAACAATTTAGTGAGCTACTAACCCTGTATTTTCTTCTTGCAAATTTTAATAGGATTTCCACATCTTGCCACATTGTACTCTGTGTTTTGGGTTTTTTTTTCTTACCTATCTGTTGAAAAGTCATGTTTCTAAATATTATCTTGCCTTTATACACACTCAGGCTCTCTTCCAGCATGGGAAAAATTAAAAGTGAATAAAGCCTTTGCTGCCTTCCTCCCAGCCGATCTCCTCTACATTCTCCTGTTGCAGCTCTTTTCATGTTTTGCTGTTTTGCACTGGTGCTCTGCATCTGAGAAGGGCGTGTACTCTTTGACCTGTTAGGTTTAACAAAAACTATTTAAGAGAATTGCTGACAAAATGGATACTTTAGGTTTATTATTATTTCAAACCTATAAATGACAGCAAAAATAGCTAACATAACTATTTCCATTATTAGTTTTCATGACATCTCTAGTGTAATAGGATGGTTCTTTTTCTTCCCTTTTTCTGTTTGCCCCCTTTCCTTTGCAATATGTGGTGCTATGTGTTCACTTGTCTTTATTTTATTCTTAATTTTAGTTTGCTAATCCTGACTTTACACAACCTATCTCAGAAGTAGTAGATGAAGTTATTCAGAATTGTCCCATTGATGTTAGACGTCCTCTCTATAAGGTCAGTAGCTGTAATCTTTTTTTAATACTTGCTTCAGAAGGATTTTGCTTTATATTGAAACGTTGTTGGTTTTTTGTTTGGTTTTTTAATAGCTTCAAGTACAAAAAATGAACCATTTTTCTAGAAATGAGTCCATTATGCATAAAGCTTTATGTTGTTCACCTGCACTGTTTCAGGACGTGAAGTTTCACTACTCAAACTCTTACTTAAAAGAAAAAGAAATAAGGGAAACAAATCTGAGTGAAAGAAGTGACATGTACTAAGATCTAAATGGATTTTTAAAGCACATGCAATTTCAATGTGATGACTCCTTGTGAATTTATATTCTGCCATGCTTAAGTGTTAGATAATTTAAAACTTAAAGTAAAAGCATACCTGCTAACTGTAGTTTAAAAAACTGTATTTAGAATTATAGGTCTGGGTGAAGTTGGAGACTTACATTTTCAGATGTGGTTAATAATTTTTATTATTCAAAACAGAATATTGTCCTCTCTGGAGGCTCAACCATGTTCAGGGACTTTGGTCGCCGTTTACAACGAGACTTGAAAAGGACTGTTGATGCCAGACTGAAACTTAGTGAAGAACTTAGTGGTGGCAGACTGAAGGTTAGTTCTTGCAGCTAATGCATTTAACAAGCATCTTTTTCTCTCTTGTTACCTGCAAAATGCAAAGATAACATCTTGCAATGATATTCTTGTTTGTTGAAATCTCTCATTTCATGTAGAAGCTTTTCAGAGATTCATATACTGTAGAGAATTGTGGGCTGGTATTGAAAAGTATTTGTGTAATCATTTCACTGTAGGAGGCTACAGTACTACTTCCCCAGGTATGCACTTGTGCTGCCGGTCTCATTATTGAACTGAATCGGTCACCTGATGAAAGGATGGGACTTAGGCCTGTTATGTAAAAGCACATAATCACTCACCAGCTTGTTCTGTGCTTAGTGCTTACTGATTAGTTGCCAATCATCATCCTCAGTTTTTTGAACTTGAGAGGGAGGAAAACTCAATGTCAAGCCACCAAGGTAGTTAGAGTACTGGAGCACTTGTCCTGGAAGAAAGGCTGAGGGAACTGGCTTGTTTAGGGGAGAGGAGGCTTTGGGAGGTCTAGTTATGAGACCTTCCATATATGTAGGAGGATTATCAAGAAGGTGGGACCAGGCCTTTGACAGTACATGAGAGAGAATAGATATAAATTGAAACAAAAGAGGTTTCACTTGAATAAAAAGGGAAAGCTTTTTCATTGTGGGGATCATCAGGCATTGTAACAGGCTGCCCAGAGAGGTTCTGCAGTCTCCATCCTTGGAGTTTTTTGAGATTCATCTGGAAAACAACTCTGATATTTCAGTGCTATGCAGCTTTCTGGTTGAAGTAACTTAGTTTATTGGTAGTTCTCTGTACTACACTTTTACCACTTAGTAAGGAAGCATGATATGAATGAGGAATTCTTCCTCCTTCAGCATATTAGGCATCAAAAGTAATCACTGGCTTGGGTTTTGCAAATGTATTACAAAAAATTTTAAGATTCAGTTTCAAATGATTCAGATTTCAGCTGGATGTACTGGAACAAATCACTCCTTTCTGGAACTGTTATATACGCTTCCATTTTTGGCAAGCACAAATAAGGAATGAAGGTTTGTGTAGATATGAAGGGAAAGGGGTTAACTGGAATGAGAGGTGTAGTTTTGAAAAGCTTGATGGACTGTATTGATTCTAGACAAAATTTCAATCTGCAGTCGATGTTTTGTTTAACATAATGACATGAAACTTAAAAATTGGCTTTCTGAAGTGTTTTTTTTTGAATGGGTTTAGTATGGATCTGTTCTTACAGCTGCATAAATAAACAGTCCCTTAAGAAATTCAGCGGAAAATAGAATGTGGATAATTGGAGAGGAACACAGTAGTAGAGCCCTTGGGAGAGAATTGGTGTGAATGCAAGTATCTCTTAATGCCTGATTAAGTAGGCAACTGGTGATTTATAAGCAAGAGCTGTTTCTTAGTCTGGGTGCTACAAGAGAAAATTGGCTGGTATAATTGTAAATTTATGTACACAGCATTTAAGAAAATACTAATTTGTGAAAAGTAAGCTTGAAATATACAATCCTTTTAAAGATCTAATTTTCACCAGCAAAACCTGACTTTCAATGTATTCCTTTTTTCTTTTTTTTAAACTTTTTATAGCCTAAGCCCATTGATGTACAAGTCATTACACACCACATGCAAAGATACGCTGTTTGGTTTGGAGGATCAATGCTGGCTTCCACAGTAAGTTAGTTATAACGCTGAGTACACTTTTTAATCATTCTGGCTACACTTTTGGAGTTCTTATCTCTCCTTCACTTAATATGAAGTGCAGTTGGGGGATTTCTGATAGGCCTCAGTTAGCAAAAATACCCTCCTTGTCCCCTTTGAAGTTGTTGCATTAGAATTTAAAGATTTAAAAGAGCAAATGAAAGCTTAATGACAACTTTGTCTAAGTTAAGTAGTACACTTCAGTTTTGTGGCAAAATGCATTGTTTGCATTGGTGTTTAGGCATGGCTGATGAAATATTAATTACAGGACTTCTGAAGTTTTGTGGTTTTTTCCATTTGCTACGTAAATGTTCTTAAAATAAGATGTGCATGCCATTGACGAATTTTTTTTTCCTCCTTCCCTTTACAGCCTGAATTCTACCAAGTATGCCATACCAAAAAAGATTATGAAGAGATTGGTCCTAGCATCTGTCGTCACAACCCTGTGTTTGGAGTCATGTCTTAAAGCTGACCTCAGAGGGGTCAGGGATAGGGAGGAGGGGAGGAGAAGTCTTTCTGATTACTTGTTTGTCTGATGGCTGGTATTAAGGTAACAAACATGACTTGACAATAAGAAAAAGACCAAACACAATTAAGCAGGATTATTTTAATAAGTGTCTCAACATGCGGATGTAGTGGAAAGCCAAAATGATCACTTTTTTCTTTAGACTGATTATTTGAACCTGTGCGTAACAAAACAAAAAGTGGATTTTAGTTCTTTCTGTGCCCTGATATTTTGTATATTAATGGATTATCCAAGATTTGATGGGATTTGATGGTGTGTAGATAGTCAGCTCTCTAATGCTTCTGTTGTACCCTTTCATGGGTGCAACACAGGAGCTTGTTTATATTTCATACTTTTTTATACTTTGAGGAAAAATATGAATTAAAGAAACTGTAATATTTGAGGAAAAAAATTTACCAGTGACCAACTTGAAAGTAAATTAAAAAAAAAAAAAAAGTAAGTCATGACTCATGCAACTAGTTCTTGCAAATCATGACCAGTCTAAATCCTGGGTTCCATACAATGCGAGTGCTTTTGGAACTAGGAAGCTAGTATCTTGGATTAACCGATGCCTGCTAGTGCTTTCTGATTACTTGGTGCATTTTCATACTATCTCTTGCTTTAAAAAAAAAAAAAAGTAAAGACAAGACTGTTGGACCAGTATTGCAGTTCTGTAGTGTCATTTCTAATTAAACCAAATAATCAGGTTATCAAAATTGGTGTATTTAAAGCCTAACACCATTCCAATAAAGGCACAAAATTTCTTTTTATGTTTGTGTCAGACTTGTTAATCTCATTACATGGGAAGTTGTGAGCATGGGTTCCTACATATCCGCTATGGCTTTCGAAGAGTAGGATTGGTCTGTAAGGTAGCGATCATTATGTGCATTGTGTAAACTGAAGTGTGAGTGTTTTAGAACTGCAGTTTATATGTTCATCTAGATAGCACTTACCTATCTGAACCTAACATCTCCTCCGGTGTTAGGTTTGTTCATCTACTTTGTTCTGTAACTTTTTCCCTCCACTTTCTTTCAAGTGGTGGTATACAGGAGGCAGTGCTGCGTTTTAAATCTGTGGTTTTTCTGCAAGAAAATACCATGTAGATAAAAATAAAGTGAAAACAATCTCTTTCTCATTCTTTCTAGGAAGAACGCTTCATATGTTGAATGGAATTACTTACAATTTCTGTTAATATTTGATGAAAGAAAACTCCTCTTTAGATGCTTCTGAACTCACAAATGTAGTTAAGGTTGTTTATGTAGAAGACCACAAGAGGGAGATCTCTTGGTTTCTTCTGAGTTGTAAAGATTCTTTTTCAGAGAAGTTTATCAATTGCCAGATTTTCTAGTTGCTTCAAGGCATGATAAATTAGACCCCATAAGAAGGTGAAATATGGGAAAGTGTTTTTACAGCAAGCATTATAAGACTTCACATGCTGAAATTGAATAGAACCTTGGTGCAAACAAGAAAATGTTAAATAATTATTAGAAAACTATATTACTATCAACTCCCTATCAATGATACAATTTTTTAAAAAAGTTTTTCAAATAGTCACTCTTTGAGTCATAACTGCTGACTGATTCACGTGGTAAGAAAGACTAATAGGCAAATATGTGTAAAATAAAGAAGTTAATTTAAGCTGTGCTTTTCCAACAGTCCTCTGGTTCTGCAACTGTATCATACTCTAGTGACTGGATTTCTTGAGACACTGTGATGGCCTGAAAATAAGGCAGGGTTGTGGTTTTCCCACAGGGAACAGGATAAAAATAGTCTGCATCGGGAGCTGTCTGATGGGCCAGCTGCTTTAGGCAGGTCTGTGATGGTGATATTTTAGAGAAATAAGCACTGCCTGGTGGTGGGAGCCCTCTAGAGCCGGACTGTGTATCTGGCACAACCATAACTGCATTAGCAAATAGTTGGTATGACAGGGAAACAGGCCAGGCCAGTTTGTATGTGAGCTCTTTGATGGGAGGAAGAGTTGACATCGGAGTGTGAAAGCAGTCGGGCTGCCAGCAGGAGTTGCTGCCCAGTGTAAAATAAGATGGGGTTTGCATTCTAGCTGTATTCAATGGGAGAAGCACAGGTACTACCAGGGTTTTCATTGTGAGTTTGGTATGCTCAGGAGTAAGGCCAGGAGGTGTTTTGCTAGGCTGAAGGATCCCTGCTGCCAAAACTGAATGAAAATAGCTAAGCAGCCCAGGATGGTGTGGTTTTAGGCACCTTCTATGCCACACTCTCTATCCTGTGTACAGAACTAGTAGTCTCATACTCTGAAGAGAAGCTGTGTTGTCTCTGTTGTTTCACTGATGGACCTCAGCTCTCAGAAGAGGTGGCATGTGTGCCCTAAGTGCTGCTGAACAGCCCATGTATTGCTGGACTTGTTAGGTGAGAAGTGTACAATTTTATCTAGCGACCTGCACAATTAATTGCAAAATCGAGGATGTCGTAGCATAGTCTTTTGTTATGCTTGTCTGTTCCAGTAGCTGTTCATCTTCCCATGGCTCAAAGGAAGTTACTTGTTCCTCCACAACATCCTTGTGGAGAAACTCAGGAAGTATGGGATAGAAGAGCAGATAGTAAGATGGATTAGTAACTGGTTGGACAA
>JANIJG010010358.1:0-28915 GCA_024611175.1 Megaceryle torquata
GTGACGCGCCGCCGCCACTCAGCGGCCGGGAGGGAGCGCGGCGCCTTCCGGGCCCCGCCGGGCCGGGCCTGCCCCAGGGCCCCGGCAGCGGCCAGTGGCGGCCGCGCTGCTGCCCCCTATAGCAGAGCCTCTGCAGGGCTGCGCCGCGCTCGTCCAGCGCTGCGCCCGTCCAGCGCTGCGCCTGCCCTGAGACCGCTCCCCGCTTCAGCGGCCTCGAACGGCTCTTCTGCGTGCTTCAAAAGGGGGGCGGGCTGCAGCCCAGTCGTCTGCTGTCCAGCCTGTCGCCCCCTTCACCTGCTCTCCCAGGGTGTGTGGCGCGACCTGCAGCGAGGCGAAGCCGGCCCTGCGACGGTGTCACCCTTCCTGGCAGAAAGGGACAGGTTGCCCTCAGGGTTGCTTGTTGGCCGAAGGACTGAAAAATAGCAGAGGTGAATTTCATTGATCTGTAGGAGTCTGACGTGGAGACCTCCAGAGAGGGAGCTACAAGGTGGGACACCAAGCTGCTTGTGTGCACTGTGAATTTTGCATTAAGAGTCCCCTGATAAAGAGCCCAGAAACCATGGGGATGAGCCCAGAGTCATGGCTTTTTCAGCTCAAGCCCTTTGCCCCGACAAGGCAGTCTTTGTTATGCATTATTTGCTACTTGGTGACACTGCATCAACAGAAATAACGAAGATTTCTTCTCTTTCACCATCGGTCTGGAGGCTGAAATGCTCATCTGCATTGGCAAGGCATGATAAGCCAGAGAAGGGCTGTACCTGCTTCTCAGCGAGTGGCCTATCCATGCGGCCAACTTTTATACCTTCTCAACCTATGTTGATGAGGTTTACCTAAACTTTTTAAATTCCCAGTGAAGGAGAGTCCCGTGTCAGGAAGGTAGGTTTGCTTTTGGTAGCTGACTTTCACAGGCACATTTATCTTTGATAGGCACACATGTACACGTTGAGAAGCACTGTCCTCTAACAACAAAAAGCTGGCTACTGTCTCATCTTTAAAAATTGCTTCTGTGCCCTGTAGTCAGTGGGGTTTAGGGGTCACTGTTCAACATGAGAACATCAGCCATGGTGTAACAGGGTGCAGCAAACAGCTAGCCCAGCGGACCAGGCAAGAGAAGAGCAAGGCGAGTGCATGGTAGTGCTTCCCGGGCTCACCTTGCCAGGCTCCAGAGCACGGGGAACTCAGGAATTTCTGAAGTCAGCTGTGTTAATAGATGTGGCTGCCTGTGCTTTGTCAGACCTCCAGCTTAGAGAAGTGAAGGACTCCGTGTCCCATTTGGGAAATGTGAAATCATGCTGTCACTGTAGTATGTGAGCTGCGCTGTGTAATAGCTAGTCCAGCAAACACAAAGTCACTATGGAGACACATCACCAGCTAGTGAGCTGGGACTAACTGTGAGGAATGCATCAGACAGGGAAACAGAGAAGACACAGTTTTATCTTCTATCAAGGAGGCTGAAAGAGACAGCGAAAAGTCTTAATGTGAAAGAGACGAAAGGGCATGCCTCCCAGGTACTGAGGTCAGCTCTACTTCCTCTATTACAAGCCTCCAGGAGCACAGATGTTATAAAAAAAATAAAGCAACTCCTGTAAGAGCCTTTCCAAGAGGAAAGGAGTGCTAGAGGTCCAGCCAGAGCAGCAACCAAAGATGTGGTACTATCACAGTTGCTTTAAATCATTTGAGCCTAAGCCTGCCACAAATCCTATATTCTCGGTTCCTCCCCTGTGTTTTTGTTAGTGTAAAGGTTGGATTTGCCTACAAATTTACCATGGAAAACAAGTTTTCCTTGAAGGTGTCCTGAAAAGACAGATCAGTTCCTTGATCTAGTTAGCCATGAGTCCCCAGGAGCATAATAACATTGGCATAATGTTGTAACAAGGATGTGTAGCTAAGACTGGAACTGTGCTTTCAATGGAAACTCGTGCTTAGACTGGAAATAACAGAGTGATATGAAACTATAGTATCTGTCACCATATTGAGATCACCTTGACTATCTGAGGTCACATCACATCAGTTCCCACCGATCTGTGAAAGGGCTCTACAGTACAGAAGCGGGATCTTAACATCTGCTTCATATGAAACAAGGCTGGTACACACTGGCACTTCATAGCACCTTTTTGGCAAAAAGACAAAATTAAAGGCTGAAGTATTTTTTTATACTCTTGATATCACAAATATTTTCCCTATATTACAGTGTTTAATGTTTGACAAAGCAGAGATGTTGCACAGAAACAAGCATGAGCAAATAAGAATTTTGTGTCTATTGAAGATGCATAAACTTCAGAATTTTAGTGTGCTTCAGAGTCTTATTAAAATGTTTTTTGATTATTAAACTCTTATCCAAATCATAAGAGTGTCAGGATAAGAATAGGGAGGTTTATTTGTTAGCATGTGCATTAAGTAAATATTTTTATTGTTTATATTTTCTTACTTGTAGGTGAATTATTTTTTTTCCAGTATACATTAGATTTTGTATCTAATTATGGCTGTGATTGTTTTGGGAGAGACAGAATATTGCACTTTCCCAAATTTTAATTGGCTTCTTTTAACTAAGTAATAAATTACATATAAAGAAAACTAATTATTTTTAATGGACATGGGTACAGCATTTTCTATGTGACTTCTGGGTCTTGTTTTAATTTTCCGTGTCTTTATTTCTTTTTCATTTATTTCTTCTTACATTTATGTCTTCATTGATTTCACAATGCTCTCTTCATTTATGTTAGTTTATTAAATGCTATGGTTCTAATCTCTACAGAATCCTCAGTTAATTGCATTCATAGTTCTGCAATGGTGTGCAAACATTTTCTCCTGATGATGCCAGGAAGGTCTGTTCCAGGCTATAAATGTCCACCTGACAAAGAAAATGTACTTCTTTTTTTTTTTTACATTGATGTTTTTATTGCTGCAGTCTATACCTATCTTAAGGTGACACTTCAAACACTAAATACATCTCCAACAGCTGAAGAGTGAAAACCTTTTTACTGGGCAGATTTAGAACTTCATTTCTGTGGCACTCCATTGCCTGTTGATCACTATCCTGACACTCTTTAAAACTTCATCTTAGATGATTCTTTTCACCTATCAGTATGTTCTTCAAAAACAGCCATATTTTTTGGAAGATAATTATAGGAGTAGAGAGTCCATCAGCAAGATGAACTTTCTTCCATACGGAGTAAGGATGAGTATCAACTACCTCCTTCAGAAATATGAGAAAATTTCTTCAACTCTCTTTGCTTCCAGTAATCTCCATTCCCATACACCCTGCAGTAGCTAAACAACAAAATTAGAAATCATACCACTCCTAGAGTCAGATTTTCTTATAACTTTGAGGATATGTGTGAAAGACGTTCATAGAGAAATGGTTTCTGAACATGCCAGTGTTAGCTGCTTGTAAGTCTCTCTTTCTTTGTGATGCTTATGGAGAGATTATGGATAGTCTCCTATTAAGAAGTATTGCTATAAGAACTCATCCCTTCTTGCCCATATAGCAGGTGGGTTTTATTACAGTGCAGACAGCTCTCACTTTACATTCATTAGTTTCTTTATGCTCTGAGTATTTCCATTCATTTGTCATAAATGAGCCAGATAAACCACCTAACTCCTGTCTCTTAATATTGATAATCTGAGGGGCTTTTCTCTCTGTCTGTTTAAACATCTGACACAGTAGGTGTTGTCTGCGGGTGGCCAGGAATGTGCTAGATGGACAGCTATTTTAAACTGAATTGCAATATAGCAGATAGCCAGGTTTGAGGTATTGTGGTTTTTCTATCCACTGCCATTGATGAAAACAGACTTGCAGCAATATGTTTTGCTTTCCTAAAAGTTGTAGACAACTGATTCCTGTTGTGTCTTCTTATGCTTTGATAATGATAAGCAAATGTCCTGTGAAAGAAACTGAACAAAGCACAATTGGTGGGATTTCCATCTTTCTGTTCTGTTAAGTACTTCCAGATATTATTAAGGAGTTGATTCTGCAAATAGTTCTTTGGTCTGTCTATTTCTAGACCTTATTCTGATATGGTAAACCTGTAGATAGACATGAGACACGGCATCTCTGCCTTCTCTATGCACAGCATAATGGTAGTATGATGAACCAGATCCAGTGATCTGCATGAGAGGATCAAGGTCCCTCTCAGTAAGATTGCAGACAATACAAAGCTGGATGGGAGCATAGATCTGCTTGAGGGTATGAAAGCTCTTCAGAGGCACCTGGACAGGCTGGAATGATGGGCCGAGGTGAATGGTATGAGTTTCAACAAGGCCAGATGCCAGGTTCTGTATTTGGGTCACAACAACCCCTGGCAACGCTACAGGCTTAGGACAAGTGGCTGGAAAGTTGCCTGGTGGAAAAGGACCCGGGGGTGTTTATCAGCTGCTGCCTGAACATGAACCAGCAGTGTGCCCAAGTGGCCAAGACCGCCAATGGCATCCTGGCTTGTATCAGAAATAGTGTGGCCAGCAGGAGAAGGGAAGGGATTGTGCTCCTGTAGTCATCACTGGTGAGGCCACACCTCAAATACTGTGTTCAGTTTTGAGCACCTCACTACAGGGAAGGCACTGAGGTTTTAGAATGTGTCCAAAGAAGAGCAGTGAAGGTGGTGAAGGGTCTAGAGAACAAGTTTTATGAGGACCAGCTGAGGGAACTGAGTTTGCTTAGCCTGGAGAAAAGGAGGCTGAGGAGAGACCTTACTGCTCTCTACAACTACCTGCAAGGAGGTGGTAGCAAGGTGGGAGTCAGTCTTCCAGGTAACAAGTGATAGGACAAGAGGAAATGGCCTCAAGTTGTGCCAGGGAGGTTTAGGTTGGCCATTCAGAAAAACTTTTTCACTGAAAGAGTTGTCAAGCACTGGAACAGGCTGCCCTGGGAGATGGCCGATTCTGTGATTCTATGGACAAATTGTTATCTGCTCTCAGTGATTAATTTTAAATTGTGAAATTTCTCAAGTGTTTGTTCTTTCAAATACTTACCCAAGTACTAGTGATTACCTAACATGTAAATACAACTGCAAACTGATTTGTGATCCAGTCACCCTTTTAGCCACTGTTCAGATTTTCTGTTCTGCCTCCATGTTGTGTTATTTGATTGCATTTGTGAAGTGCATTAAACAGTACTGCTGGTATATCTGTGGTTCTTGATTTTGCCTTTTCTCTCCAGTGGGGGGAAAAAAAAAAAATTAAATCCATGTTTGCTTTGTCAGTTACTGATGGCATGTTCCAAGAAGTTGCCTTCTGTGTAGATTTCACAAGAGCATCTCATGTGATGTTCAGATTCTTGGGTCAAAGAAATCAAGAAAAACTCTGCAAAGACCTGGAGAGCTCCTTTAGGCCTTTGGAATAGATTATGTCACAATTTCTATTTTAAACTATCAGGACTAAGCTCGTGCATGTCTGCCTTCTTTCCAGACTGTCATATGCCTGACCATAAATAATCTGACAGAGTTCTAGAGGAAGACAGCACAAAAACCAGAAACAGGACGTGATCTGCTCCAGTAGAGTGAGTGGCTAAAGAGATGTGCTAATTATTTATAGCAAGGTGTATTACATTAATGTAGCCTAGATTGAAGATGATAAAGCAGTAACTGAAGCCATGTTATTCTCTTCATTCAATAGGAATGGAGTCTTTTTGCCACCAAGTAGAAGCTCCACTTAAATACGGCTTGTTAAAAATTTACATCTTGTATCAGAAAAAACTCCAAGGCAAGCATGAGCTGCTATTTGTGTTCATGTAAAACCTTCCCCTGGATCTCAATCTAGAAATATTGTTCCAATATCCATTTCTTTTTTAAGAGACTGGGTATACTGAATGTCTTTCAACAGCCTCTCCTTTCATGCTTTCATGTCAATTAGGGCTGATCTACCTTCCACTCCATTGGATTTGCTAGCTATTTCCTGATGAGAAAGAAAATGTGCTTGGGACTGTTTCAGTCCCACTTGGATGATCATACTGACAGCCCAGCACATGGTGACTGTAGAAGGACCCCTTTTAGAAAGCTAGCGTGTGCTGGCAGAGAGCCACCAAACACAATACTGTCTGGATTTAGAGTAGACCTTATCTGCCAAGACTAGTAATTACCTCCTGCAGGTGGGTGGTTTGTCTGGCCACCAGTTATGTCTGAGCATAGAGCAGTATTCAAAGTTTGCATGATCTAATGACCTAGTAGGTAGTTTTGAGTACTCAGGAAAGTAGTAATTTTCTCAAAGATTTCCTCACTCAAAAATTCCTGTTATTACAAACACTTAAAAAATAGTAACAAGGCAGATACAATGATTATGTAAAAATGCATATTAGAAATGTAAGGGATTATACTTCTGTTTTTCTTAACATTACGTTGACAATATTAAGACCCTACTGAAATAGTTTAGGATTCTTCCACTGAGTTTGATAGAGAAAGGACTCTACTGGTAGGGAGTATGTGAGCTGCTTTTAATGGCAGATGATCTAGAATGATAAACTGATGGAGCACTGGCATGGATCCAGTAATTTTCCTGGTGAGTTCAGAGCAGATGCTGGGCAACATTCCATTCATATCTATTTCCACTTTCTTTTAATGTTTACTTTAGATGAGTACATTGAGTCATTGTGAAATCAGGTTAAACACCAGCATGTCCTGGTTTTGGCTGGAGTAGAGTTAATTTTCTTCCTAGTAGTTGGTGCAGTGCTGTGTTTTGTATTTAGTATGAGAATAATGTTGATAACATGCTGATGTTTTAGTTGTTGCTAAGTAGTGCTTATTTTAAGTCAAGGATTTTTCAGTTTCCTGTGCTCTGCAAGTGAACAGGTGCACAAGAAGCTGTGAGGGAGCACCCAGGACAAGTGATCTGAACTAGCCAAAGGGATATTCCATAGCACAGAACGTCATGCTCAGTATATAAACTGGGAGAAATTGGTGGGGAGACTGACCGAGTCTCTGGGATTTGGCTTAGCATCAGTCCGTGGGTGGTGACCAATTGTATTGTGCATCACTTGTTTTGTATACTTATTTCGCCACCCCCACCCTTCCTTTTCTGTCCTATTAAGCTGTCTTTATCTCTACTCACAAGTTTTACTTTTTTTTCCAATTCTCTCCCCCATCCCACTGGTAGTGGAGAGTGAGCGAGCAGCTGTGCAGTGCTTAATTGCTGGCTGGGGTTAAATCACAACACAGCAATTGTTTATCATGTTTTCCATTACTACAGAGATGGAGGTTCCTCTCTTGATGAGATACAAGTTAGTACAAACTAATGCCAGATGAAGCAAACATGATTCTGGCCAAGGCATTGTTTGAATTCTGGATTGAAGACACAAAGTCCTAAGTCACTTCCTCTCTTAATTAGAGTGTTGTAGAACCTCTGGGCCTTGCTAAGACTGTTTACCTTGTAGCCTAGGATTATCAATATTTGCAAATTTCAGGTTTTTGTCATACATTTTTTTTGACATTTTTCCTATCCTACCTAAGATTACAGATTCCTGCTTGTTTCTGCATGGCATGTATGGCTGGGAACATACCAGATCTAATAGAATCATAGCATAGTTTGGGTTGGAAGGCACCTTTAAAGGTCATCTAGTCCAACCGCCCCTGCCATGAGCAGAGACATCTTCAACTAGAGCAGGTGCTCAAGAGCAATGTCCAACCTGACCTTGAACGTTTCCAGGGATGGGGCATCTACCACCTCTCTGGGCAACCTGGGCCAGTGTTTTACCACCCTCATAAAAAATGTCTTCCTTATATCTAGTCTCAATCTACCCTCCTTTAGTTTAAAACCATTACTCCTTGTCCTGTTACTATAGGCCCTTCTAAGGAGTCCATCCCCATCTTTCTCATAGGCCCCCCTTTAAGTACTGAAAGGCTGCAGTAAGGTCTCTCCACATCTTTCTCTCATCTAGGCTGAACAACCCCAACTCTCTCAGCCTTCCTTTATAGGAGAGGTGTTCCAGCTCTCTGATCATTCAGCTCCTCTAGACATACTCCAAGAGGTCCATGTCTTTCCTGTGATGAGGACTCCAGATCTGGACAGTACTCCTAAAATCACCTCCCTAGACCTACTGGCCATGCTTCTTTTGATACAGACCAGGATACGGTTGGCCTTCTGGATTGTGAGCAGACATTGCCAGTTAATATGCAGTTTTTCATCCACCAGTACTCCCAAGTCCTTCTCCACTGCTCTCTGGATGCAGCCATCCAGCCAATTCCTTAGCCACCAAATACCAGGTTCCCTCTAATGGCTTTTTGTATGCTTCTCATTGCTGTTTTACAGTCTTATCCAAATTTCTTAAGAAATTAACAAAATGTTCAAACTGTTGATGGACAACTAAGACCTTCTGAGGGAAGTTAAAGCTAGGGTGAAAGAATGGGAAGGCCTAGGACAAAGGGTCCCTCCTATTCATGGGGTCCCACTTGCAGGAGAGGAATTCAGTCAAACAGACTTTTCTCCTGAGTCACTCACAAGGGACACCCAGTTTCTATCCATAAATTACTATTCAAAAATAGCATCAAGAAAATATGGGAAATTTTATCCCAGCTCCATGAGGCCAGTTAGGGATTCTATTACTAATTGTTTGCAGAAAGTATTCTGAGATGTGACAGAATATAACTCTAATGTAGATCCTTAGTCTGCAGTGCTTACTGTTCAAATAAATGGAAATGTGGAAGAGGGTACGAGAAAGATTTGGAATGAAACCTGAAGTAGTTACATTGTTCCCTTCCAGCTCTGTTAGAGCTCAGCTCCTTGCACTTGCTTTTCAGCAAGATCAAGACCCTCACAGGCACACACAAACCCACATCTATGCTATGTCCCTGCATAAGCTGAAGGTCACCAGTACTTCATTTTAGTTCCAAAAGATTCTACAGTGCACATGCTGTTCTTCTTATAAATGAAAGGAAATTCAATAACCAAACAAAGGACATTTTGATGGCACCGTTTATTCTCATGTGTCCTCTAGGGCACATCTTCAAAGTGCCTGTCCATTTTCAATAGATTTCCAGCTGCTAAATAAATTATTACATTTATCATTGTAATTTTTTGTGTGCGTGTGTGTGTATATAACACTGCTTTTTCACAGTGCATTAGTGTGAGCTAAAATAGACAGGCATTTGTCACAGACTATTCTTTGGCTATTTAAAAAAATGTGTATTTGCCTAATAGATGCTGCATATATCTATATACGATGGGAAGAAGCTTTAAAAAAGATTGCAAAACTTGGTCTTCTCATTACTTGTCAGAACTAAAACTCTCACTGGAAAAACCCACTCTCTAGACATAGCAGTGCATATATGATTTTCTTATTATCTTTGGACTATGATAATAAGCTCTCACATTTAACATTGGTACAGTTGATTATTTTCATTGAGATAGTTCTGATTCACGAAGTGGTACTGTTTGGCCAGTCATGTTGAAGCTGTTAGCAAGCATAGCTCACTTGTATTCCTGGTGTTTGATCCATAGCTTGGACAAGCCATGCCTTGCACAAGACACCTGCACACATCTGTTTCAGCAGGGATGGATTTGCTCCTCACTGATGTTGGCACAGTGTCCATTCTGCCATAGGCTCTGTCAAGACACTCTGTGCGGCAGCCAGTGCCTCATACTATTCCCTACGCTGGTTGTGTTTCTGGTCCCCTGATCCAGTCAGTTCTACGTGACAGTGATCAGCTCTCAGACTCACTTTTATTCTATTAGACAATTAAAAACAATTTCAGGTATACAGAGACTTGAAAATGAAGTCATTGAATTGTTACCCTACTGTGCTTGAGTATAAAAGCAGTACTTTTGTCAAGATGCAAATGTTTTATCTCATGCTACACCTATCTTATAGAAATAGGATTAAGACACAAGGAATTTATATGACAAGACAGTAAAGCTCTTGGACTTTTTAATGTCCAGTCTCTTTTAGACAGTAAGAATTGATCTGGGGATGCCGATTATGAATAGATCTTAAGTGTTACAGCTGAGACAGGTTGCCATAACTGTGAAATTCCAAACTGGAGGGGAGTCTTTTGTTTGAATAATGTTTTCTGCAGGTGTACTGGGTCTGGCCCAGAATTAAGTTAACTTTCTCCCCAGCAGTGATATTCTGCCGTGTTTTGGGTTTGTGGCTAAAAACCAGTATTGAAAACATGCTGATGACTTGTCTATCACTGAGCAGTGCTTGCACAGCATCAAGGCTGTTTCTCTTTTCCACTCTGCCCACACTCCCACCCTACCAAGTAGGCTGGGCATAGGAAAGAAGTTGGGAGGGGACACAGCCAGGACAGCTGAACCCAGCTGACCAAAGGGATACTCCGTGCCATATGATGTTATCACAGTGATAAAATCAGGTAGGGGAAAAGGTTAGGATGGGGGTTGGCTTCAAAGCAGACTATCTGAGACTGACCAGGCATCATTCTGCTTGTGGGCCTTGGTGAGTGATTGCCTTAGCGTCACTTTTTTTTTTCACCCTCACTAAATTTTATCAGTTCTCACTTTTTTTTCCTTCACTTACTATGTCATCTTTATCTTGACCTGTGATTTCATCTCATTTTCTCCTATTCTCTCCCTTGTCCTACTGCAGGAGGAGGCAGGGGGAATGAGCTAGCAGCTGTGTGGGTGCTTACCTGCTGGCAGGGTCAACCCACAACAGCAGGATGGAAGAAAAATACATTAGGAGCACAGTCCCTGAGTAATGATGTTTTGAGATTTGAGGGAATGAAGTACTTTTTTCCAAGCAGCAAGCCAGAGAAGAGGCATGTGTGCAACCACAGATGAAAGGAGTGGGAGGACAGGCTGAAAGAGCTGGGACTGTTTAACCTTGAAAAGAGGAAGCTCAAGGGAGAGGATCTTATCAATGTGTCTAAAAGCCTAATAGTAAAGATGAAGCCAGACTCTTCGTAGTGCTATCCAGTGAAAGGACAAGAGGCAATGGGCACAAAATGAAATGCAGGAAGTTCCATTTAACTTGTGAAGAAACCTTTTTACTGTGAGGTTGGTCAAACATTGGAACAGGTTGCCCAGAGGGGCTGTGGAATCTCTAAGCTTGGGTATACTTAAAATCCAACTGGACACAATGCTGCTCTGAGTGGAGGGCTGGACAAGAGGATCTCCAGACATCCCATCCAGTGTCAGCTATGTTGTGATTCTGTGTATTTTCATGAATGTTCAGTGACCCACGGTTTTATGGATCGAGCAGACAGGCACATAGTCAGTATAGGTAACATGGGATATCAGAGAGCTTTCTCAGATTAAGCTGTAGACTTTTTTGCCAATCTCCAGTATTACCTATCAGTCCTGGATATGCAGGATTTTACAATGAGTTGCATTTTCTTTTTATTTTGTTTTTGAATAGAGTGATTACACGAGTCTTTTTAGTTCGGACTTGCAGCTTTTTCACTGGTAAAACCAGTACTTTAGCTTTGGCATAGAAAAGCAAATAAACCCATCTCTTGGCACAGAATCATTATTTTGGAACATACTGTAGCTCAGTTCGTGTTCCTGCACCAGACAGAGTTGTCTGAGGCAGTAGAGTCTTGTAAGGGAACTTTCCAGTTACAGAGTAATGTGCAGAAGGCTGATCCCTCATGTTTCAGTGTAAAATGACTCTACAGATGTTACTGCAGTAAGATGTATATATGGTTAGTTCAATACTCACAGCTTCCTGCTGGAAACGGATTGTACAATGATAGCCTTTACATGTGCCTGTTTTGTAGTAGAAGTGCTGGTAAAATAGTTTAATTCACAGTTATTCAACCTGATTTTTAGTTTCAACTTACTGGTTTTATTGCTGGCCTTTTCACTTGCTGTTTCACAGGTAAGAGATTATGTTCATCTGTTACTGGCAGCTCCTGGGGTTCAGTGAATGGGCATGACAAGTCTTGTCCACTTAGATTATTTAATTGTTGCTATTCAGGTATGTATTTCATCAACTAAATCTTGATTGCTTGATTAAAAAAGAAAAGAAAAGAAAAGAAAAACAAAAATACTATCTTCCTCTAAGAAAGCAATTGCAACATGAAATTTGGTGGATATAATTGGTTACTTTAATAGAAAAGCAGATGACTTCATTTGACTCGGTGGCTTCAAAAACCTACTCACTGATACACTAGCTGTAAAATTGCTCATGAATGCTTTGCAGTTGTAGCATGGGTTTGCATATGAGCTGTAGAGAATTTTTTTTAGTGTGTAGGTGCATGAAGAGCGTGATCCCTTTTGTGGTGGGTGCTGCCTCCTTCTCTGTGGATTCTCATTTGTTGAACAGAAGGAGACTGGATTCTGCAAGTGTGGCAGCACACACAGAACTGTTGCATGAACAGGCAGTGCTGCACGCTGTATTTCTGTACTCTCTCATTGCATATGATGATTTTTTGTCTCTGAATATTTTACTTTTCTGTTGACTGTAGAGATAGCTTGTGGGGCGGTTAGTGTTAAATGTTGAATGTTGCATCTTTCTACCTAAAACTGAGGGTCTTACAGGTTACTCCACAGAGGAAGATAATGAGGTGGTTATGTCAGATGCCTTTCATAGAATAGAATCATAGAATCATTAGGGTTGGAAAAGACCTCTAGGATTATCAAGTCCAACCTTCATCCTAACATTTATCTATCCATTAGACCAAAGCCTCAAGTGCTACATCTACTAGTTTTTTAAACACCTCCAGGGATGATGACTCCACTACCTCCCTGGGCAGCCTGTTCCAGTGCCTAACCACTCTCCCAGTGAAGAATTTCTTCCTAATATGTAATCTAAACCTCCCCTGACGCAACTTGAGGCCATTTCCTCTCATTTTATCATTAGTAATTTGGGAGAAGAGACCAACACCAGCCTCGCTACAACCTCCTTTTAGGTAGTTGTAGAGAGCAATAAGGTGTCCTCTCAGTCTCTTCTAGACTAAACAACTCAATACAGTTATGTTTATTTACAAAAATGCATAAAACTATATTGCCATAAGTACAGAAGGGATTCACAAGTCTTCACCTGGTGCTTGTTCTGGTTGTGCTGGTCTTTCACAGCACAACTCGCCTTTCCTCAGTAGACGTCAGGCACTTTCCTCCATACCTTGGCCTGAAGTAGCCAAATGTATATCCACATTTTAAGTTTGATGCCATATTTCAGATACCTGCTTCAACTGAGTTACCTGACCTCACAAAAATACATTGGGACTGTGGCTAACAACTCCAAGCTGGTTTTACCTGTCTTCAGCAATGACCAGAACTAGTCCATGCTGCACTAAGACCCAGTCATAATGCAGTGCTAAGAGCATCCTGTAAACGTTTTCCTGGGATGTCAGCAGTACTAGCACACTGGCACTAGGGACCACATCACACGTAAAAAAGCTTCGGTTGACAATTCGGCTGAAGTGCAATGTCAACAACTCTGTCAGGCTGCACAGGGAGGCATTGTGCCCGACACAGTGACAATACACACAGTGCGTGTGCCCCGGAGACCGGCCGTGGCCTCATGATAGCCCCCTCCCCACGTACGCAAAATGGGTATAGACCCGCTAAACACGAGGGTTTTCCTAAACCTTCCCGAGTGCTCTGGCTATCATTGCTAAGCTTGTGCTTTTGCTTTGGGGTAGTACATCTCCAGATTTGACTGCGTATTTCCCATGTTTGTAATTTTCTACACCTAATTTACTTAATAATGAAGTCTGACCGGTGGGAATTAAGTATCGCTCCGGTTTCGTTCACCTTCCTTGGCTGGATAAGCCCCCGTGATTCCCAGGCCACCATTTTTCAGGGTAAATAAAGACACCCGTGGGCACAACGCGCACGTTTCAGGTCTTTGCTGTCAGGCTCCGGGGGAGGGACAGGCACGGGCGCCGGGACACTGCCGCAGCGGCGCCGCCCGCTGCCGCCGCGGCTGCGGCACTGCCGGGGCCGGCGCGGCCGCGCTCCCTCCCTCGGCTCTCGCCCGCGCCCGGGAGAGGAGCGGAGGGGAGCGGAGAGGAGGGGCACAGCCGCCGCCGCCGCAGCCGCTCCCTCCCAGCGGCGGCTGGGGGGCGGGACGCCGCGGCAGCGCCAGCGCCGCTGTCAGCGCCCGAGGGGCTGGGGGGACCCTGCCGGCCGCGGGCAGCTGCGCTGGGGCTGCCGGCGCGCAGCGGAGCGGCACGGAGCAGAGCGGAGCTGAGTTGCCCGCCGCCGAGAGCCGCACCGCGGCAGGCGCGGAGCCGCGGCGCTGCAGCACCGCGCCCGCGGCGCCGGATCCCCCGTCGCGGTGAGTGAGGCGGGCGAGCGGCAGGCGGGCGGCCCCGGCCCGGCGGGGCTACGGGGGCCCGTGGCCCCGCGCCCCAGCGGGGTGGCGGCCGCGGGGCGCCCAGGTCTGCGCCGGGGGCAGAGAGAAACAGGTTGCGGTGGGCGTGCTGTGCGCGGCTTTCGTGGCACCGCGTTTTGGGCATTGAGGTAGTCGAGAGAAGGCTTTTTATTAGCCATTTAGCCCCGCTGCTCTTGCGAATATTGGCGGCTTGTGCTATAAAACGCTTCCTAAGAAGCTGTGTCTTCACTTGGGTGTCTAGTAACTCTCTGGTATCTGGGAGCTGCCAAAAATATCAGGACACATATAGTTGTTTACCTCCACACCCATTCGGGCTTTAAGATGGTTTATATGCGTGAGGAAATACCAAAACTTTTCTTCACGTTAACAGGAAGAAACGAGAACATAAAATAGTTTGGGGCATCCTTATGGTTCTAAGGGCACTTTAATCTCCCCAAAGTGGTATTTTCTTAGGCTGCTTGACCAATGACCCTTGCTTTAAATCACTTTATTCGTAAAGTTTACAAAGGGCTGACACTTGTGCCAACTTTTAAACTTTCTAATGTGTTTTTTCTTTTCTTTTTCCTATGTAATTTGTGCTTGATGGGACATTAATCAATTTTATTTTTATTATTTACTGAATGCGTTGTCTGCATCTGCCAAGAGGTTCTTCTATCCTTTTGATTAAATGGGTGCAGAATTCCTTGTAATTTTACATATATAAATCGGATTATAAGGTTAAATAATTTTGAAGGACTACACAAAGGGAGACATTGTAATTCAAGCCATTTGTAAATTTGCAAAGTGATACTGAGTCAGAAGTCCAAGAGGGGATGAGTAATTGATTGGGTTTTTTAGGTCTTTTGCTGCCATTAGGGTTTGGGTTTGGTTTTGCTTTTTTTTTTTTTTTCTTTTCCTCCCCACAGGGCATATGACATTTGCAGAAATCTGTGCTGTTCAGTTAAGTACACTGTATCCTTCAAGGATCGTCCTGTAATAAACAAGCAATATTATTGGATACTCTTTTTTTTTTTTTTTTTTCCTCCTTTGCTTTCTACACTTCGGGTCACTTGAATAATTGCAGTGTTCCACAACACAAAGGCCTTGTATCTTTGTGCATAGAAAGTGGTTCAACAGGATGAAACAACTAATTTGTTGTGAGTAAAAGAGAAAGAAATCAAATGGCAAACAACTGAAATGTTAACTATGCTCATGTGCATTTTCTCATAGCAGTGCTTCATAAGTAGGTAAATTTCAAAATGCAGTTTTTGTGTTTGTACAAAATACTCTGTGCTCAGAGCACAGATTTCCAGTTTTGAAAATATGCTTAATTATAGGTGTACTCCCTGAAGTCAATGAAAAGATTTCCACAGACTTGCCCAACCTGCAAGGATTAATTCTGTCAACTTTTCAGTTGTGTTACTCCTTCATATAAACACAAGTTTCTGATGTTGCTGGGGTATATGCTTGTGAGCTTCCAGGAGATGAAGCAGTAGAAGACCTCACTGGACTTGGAGGCTTATTTCATCCTTTTCCTATAAGGACAAAGTTTGATTCAGGCTTAGCCTGAACTTTTCTGAAAACTGTGTTGTATTTTTTGGAATGTGGCTGGAAAGGCACTCCGAGTTTCATGTAACGGGGCATGTTCTTACATGCTGTATTTTCATGTGTCATTATGGAGCTGTTCTCTGCAAGAGACAGTATAGAAATGTTTGAGACTAAAGTTCCTGTTCTGTGTTTGTTTGCTGTTTTTACATTGAAATGGGCAGAAATTTCAGGTTTTCTCTACCAGTATCTAACAATATCTTCTGATTGAAACTTTCACTGCTAGTCAAGTCTGAAGTGTTAAAAATTACTAATGACACGGTTACAGGGATTTGATTTTTGTAATGTGCAGGTATCTCCTAAACTCCAGGAATTCTGGGTATGTATTTAACATGGTGCATTTGTATCTTTACATACAGGCAAAGAACAGTTCTGCAGTGTCTGAGGATGGATAAAGACTTCCGCTACTACTTCCAGCACCCGTGGTCTCGCTTAGTTGTGGCATACTTAGTCATCTTCTTTAACTTCTTAATATTTGCTGAGGACCCAGTATCTCACAGTCAGACAGAAGCCAATGTTATTGTTGTTGGCAATTGTTTCTCCTTTGTAACAAATAAATACCCTGAAGGAGGAGGATGGAGATTTTTGAAGGTATTTCTGTGGCTTCTTGCCATTCTCACAGGACTGATAGCTGGGAAATTTCTCTTCCATCAGCGCCTGTTTGGTAAGTTACATGACACACTTACTGACTTCCTGATAATAGTTTTCCAGCTTCTTCTTTTAGCTTTCTACTCATTGCAGTTTTGTAAGGTTTACTATTGATCACTTTAACTGTTTAGAGCTGTATAGAACTCAGTACATCAAAGCTTACATCACTGAGGAAATTAATGTCTACTTCTGTGAGTGCAATTCACAATGACTTCAGTCAAAGAAGGATAAAAATAGTGAAAGCTGATATGTTTTAAATACTTGAGAGGTCCGTAATTGTCAATATTATAAAAATACTCCTTTGCATCTTCAAACCTTTTTAAAAATCTTACTATAGAATTTTTTCAGCAATTTGAAGAAAAGGCATGGTTCCTTGGGACAGTGACACTACATCTCTTGTCAAAAGTCACATAAATGGAAGCACAGGCTATTGTTAGTATTAGCAGAGCTGTGCTAAGAACTTCCATGTGAAAACAGGAATTCTAGAGAAGCAGGACCTGTCTGTCTCTTAGTACAAGAATGTGTGAGAGAAATGGAAAGGTAGGAAATGGAGAAAGCAAAAGCAGTTAATGCTTTTGTACACAGGATGGGACTAAATAGAGGAACTTAATGCACGTGGACTGACTGAAAGGAGTGGAATGGCCCTGGATTGAGGCCATGGACTGAGAACTTAGATTTAAATACAGAGAGATAGAAAAATATCATTGTCTTAACTAAGTCATGTAGTAAATGCAGAAAGTGTTGCATTTGAGGGTTCAGGGCTGTTTCTAAGTTTTAGACATAAGTAAAAATCATGGAAAAAATTACTTCACTCCCACCAGCTCCACCATTCTTTGAAATATCTGATTCTAGGTGTGTCATTGCTGATCTAAATGGACTAATCCTATATTCTTATACCAATAGGATTGTAGGATGGATGGCTACTGGAACACCTCGAAGCACATGAGCAATAGGCCATTTCCTTAGACTGTCTCATTCTATTAAGATAGAGGAAGAGCCACTATTGTTTCAATAAATCAAATGTAAAGCTGTTATGTCAAGGAATGAACAAGCAAAGCCATATTAAGAGACTTCTTGTAATACTGAGTTGTCTTGAAGCACTTATTCTGAAAAAGAGTTGAGCATCTTGATGGCTATTTGGTGGACATTTTGCCATAATGTAATGGTGAATGTAAAATGTCCCCATAAAGAGGACATTTTACCTTAGTTGTGGATCCTGGAACATGCACTGTGGCAATAATGTTTTTGATTCTGGCTTCCACAACTGAGGAATGAATTTGTTAAACTGGAGAAGATTAGGGAAAAGTAATGAAATCGATGATAGTATTGGAAAATAAGCCCTTTAGTGAGAGAGTTAAGATGATAAACGGAAGATGAGAGGGTGACTTGCTCGAATTTGACTTGAAGGACAGAACCTTCAGTCCAGCAAATGTACTGCAAGGTCCAGTGCTTGGAAGTGGCAAATAGCCAGGGCTTTTTTTTTTTTAACTGAAAGGCTAGACAATCAGTGGAACAAGTTGCTATACAGTGTGGCTTCATCAAGATGCAAATTTTTCTTTTTGGGAATATGTTCTAGTCTGACTACAGAGGAATTCTCTATTTTCTATCTAGATAGGTTATTATAATTACTTCTGGATTTATAAGTGTGTATCACAGATAGGACATGGCTTAACATAAATTTTAAAGTGTCTTGAATCAGCATTACTGCCAAAAGGAGAAGGTCTGCCCGGCCTTCAGTGTCTGCTGCTTCATGCTTTTGTGCAGCTGCTCAGGGAAACACGATAGGCAACATTAGCAGTAACCATCTTTTATTTCTGTGCGGATTGTATTTCTGATCATACCGATGTTTGTGGCAGCACAAATAGGGGATCAGCATTGGCAGGAATAACAGGCAAGAGATTCCTACCCCTGATGGCAGTGCTGGCTTATGGATATATATGGTTATGGTCAGGGTGACCAATATGGGTGTAAGTACAATCCTGGTCTGAGGATAGTTGTTGTACATGAGTTTCATGGCAATTTGAGCCAGCAGAGATCTGCCACAGTGCCACCCTCCTAACCCCAGCCACATTGTCTCAGTGCGTGTTTCAAGGCAGCTCTGCTGTTAACGTGACAGAGCAGTGAGCCAGCTCAGGCAGCTGATCCCATGGAAATCAGTTGCTTCTGCTGTCATCTACAGCAGCTTCTTGAACTGATGTGATTGCTTGAGTTCCAGTGCTGACGCAGTGGCCAAGGACTGCACAGCCAAGATAGCCAGGGGCAATGGCAGCCCTACCACCTTGTGTTGGCTTGTGTGCTTTGAAACTGCACCCACACAGTGTGTCACTGGAAATATGCCGTTGCTTGTGATACATCACGAGCAGATGGCAGCCTGTGTGACAGAGGAGCTGACTGTATTGCTGACTGATGTGGCCGTACTAGCTGTAATCTAGCTGGTGCGGATAGTGATCGCATTTATGCGTTGATAATGTGGCTTTACAGCTTGAGTGTATCTCGGAGTCTTCAGAAGACTGGTACAGCCCATGCTGAAATCTTTCCTGACAGTTATTTGCCACTATTTTAATGTCACTCTTTTTATTGAAAGCCTCACTGAGTATGCCATCTGGATCCTCTGTCATCAAGCACTTCATGAATTCACCCCTCTATTGTTTTTATTTTCCCTAGTTTATATTTTTAAGTAGCTGCTGCTTCTTTATTTATTTATTTATTTATTTAATCTTATTTTTTTTTCCTTGTCTACAATTGCTTGGAACCATTCTCTTTTTTTAATGCTTATCTATTTTATTTTTTTTTCCCTCTGTTAAATTCTGTTTGCAGAGGAAATTGTGACTGGTTGTTTCTTGTGTCTGTGTATAACTTCCTGCAGTCATGAAACCAAATAGCACCAGTCAATCTTCCCCTGTCAGATGTTGGCTCACAGTATAGGCTGCAAATTGAAATTGAGAAGGATTAGTCTGCACATCTCACTTTAGATGAAGAGGAATGGAAAGGATTTTCTTCCTCTATGCCCTTCCTGCTCTCTTGTCTCTTGGCTTCTGTATTTCTTGCTGCTGAGTTTGCATATGAACTAGGAAAATAGTGTAGCTAGAACTTTGCCGTAATACAGTTTACCATCTGTGACAGCCACTGTATGATAGCCATAACTGTCATAAACTATACAAATAATAGAAATAAGTTCAAGCAAGTTATTTTTCTAAAAGCAGAAGGAGAAGGGTACTGGAAACATTATTTAGGCTGGAGTTTATAGAGAGATAAGGGAGTAGGTTAGGTAGACTGTACTGTTGGGAAGTCGAGATCTCGACTAGAGGACTTGGTGAGATGTTTTCTGTTACTAATATTCATTGCAACCTTTGAACAGTAACCTCTTCAGGGACTCCTTCAAGACACTGATCACGAAAACAAGATTAGAAAACTACTACATTTCTTGCTGTTCAGTCAAGAAATAACTTCACTTGATAAACTTCTCTCATGATAAATACTTTTTAAGGAAAACAGCCTTTATCTAGTACCCCCTTTATATTTCTATGACATATGGTCAGAAGAAAGGAATTTAAAAGTTGTCTTTTGTCTGTTATGCTCTATATTCTTTTGATTCATCACTAAGGGTATCTTCTGTTTGGTTAGATGTGTTCTGCTGTGCTTTTCATTATGTTGTGGAAAATTAAAGGTCATAAATGAATATTGGAGGTTCGGGGAAATAAAAAATAAAGATATTCTGTTATTTTTTATTCTGCATGAGAGAGTTACTTGAGGCAGGGAAAAGTGTTATCTTCTTTGCACTTAGAGATTCCTTGATTTATTTTCTGCTTTATTAAAAGCAGGAAGACCTTACAAACTGACCCCTTTTGATGACACTATGCATTCAGAAAATCCATTCAAATCTTAAATCCGATTTAGAAGAAAAATAAGCTCTTGCACATTTTTCATATTGCTCTGGGACACTGTCTGGAAAATAACACAGTGTTTAGTGCATAGAAAGTGTCTGTTTAATCGTCACCTTCTCAGTGTATGTACAATTGCAGTTCTATACTCCAACCTCCGGCCCAAATTCCAAGTTCAGTGGGAGGTTTTTTGGCCCAAAGTTCAGGCTGTGTGTTTTGCATCAATATATATAAATAAGATCTATTGCATAAATTTTAAATCATCTTTCATTTGAATAGACTTTTATCAGTATGGATAAATGGGCAGTAAACTTGGAAAAATAATACCTTAATTTTTGTCAGTCCAGCATCTTTGCTTTGACTGTTTTCCATGTGTAATAATCCCTAGCATATGCTGCCTATTAGATACATCAGTTTTAAAAAATATAGTTATTACAAAATGCACATGTGACTACCTGACCATTTTTATGATTCTAAGTTATTATAAAGACATATTAAAATCTGATTAAAAGCCTGCAATTACAGAGACTGGATTTTATTCAATTGCCAATGAGTGTGCCTAAATTTGTATTTGTAAATTCCTTTCTAAATGATGTGGATTGAAACTAAATACTTAATGTCTTCTAAGAAATTATGGAAAACTAGATATATAGCACTAGAACCATATTTCTTAAAACAGGGGAATCATCCTATTAGTGCAAGCAAATTAGAGCTGTTGAACAAATGTTGAATTTAATGGGTCGCTCTTTCAAAAAGGCCCACAGTTTGCATTTTTTTGTAGAATTAAATGATAATCTGAGCTTCATAGACACTGGAGTAAATAAATAAAGCAATCATTGTAGATATTGCACTGAGCTGTGGGTACACACTAATGTTGCAGATTTTTTAATGGAGAGTGGTGTCATGCTGGGAGCAATTTCATGACAGCTTCAAACAAAACACCCACTGAGGACCTGTTGTCTGAAAGCATTACTCTTTTTTGTCAAATATCTTATCTGGAAGGCTCAAAAAGATACTGAAAAGCTGTTATAAACAGACTCTTCACTGTCTGCTTTTATGCTGAATGTTAAAGTGTGTATCAACTGAGGCAATAAATGTATGCAGATTGCAAGAGGAAATTAGGCAGAATGGGATTTAATCAGGATGATAGTGCTTCGTAAGGAAAGCGAATCTGTTAGGCAGCTAAGAGACCTGGGATAAACTTGTACAATAGTACATAAATGATTAATTAACATCCTGATAAGTTAGGGGTCATGTTAGTGTAAAATCTGGGCTGTGGTATTGCTAGTAATATTGCTGTGGCATATCAGTTTCATAGTGGTGCTAATGAACGTGATCTGTTGGGTTTTTTTAATAATTAAATATATGTATATAAGCTGTTGGGTTTTTTTTCATGGTTATTTTTCAGCCAGATTGTGTCCTGTTCTTGTTTGATAGTAGTTATAGGAACAGTTGTGCCACCATCTGTAGGAAAAAGTGATGGATGTGTGGCAATACTTCTATAAAATTCTAACCTGAGTGATAGATCATATTCTTTTCTGCTGTCAGCTCTGTATCTTGCATTACAGTAAGATCAGGCACTTAACACCTGACAAATTTATTCCTTCTTTTTCTTTTTAATTGATGACTCCAGCCTAATAGAAAGCAACTAAGGTGATAGCTGGTAAAAAAAATACTGTCTTCAAGAGCCTGTTCAGTATGAATTTCAGTAACAGCAATCAAGTTAATGCACTTGCAGGCATTCAAGGGCTACTGTTGTTGCTGCAGTCAATTCACCTCTTTTGTTTTCAGTAAAATGTTGAAGCAATACAATAAGATTATTTTGGTCCTACAAAATGTGTGCCAAGGGGCCAATCTAACAGTTTGCTAATAATAACACAGAAATGACTGTGAGCAAGCATTTCTGAGAGCCAGAATCCTCAACAAAACAAAACAAAAAACCAAAACACAAACCCACAAAAAAACCCCAAACCAACAAAAAAAAAAAAAAGGGGGGGAAGCTCACAGCCAGCCAGTGAATGAGTGCAGGCTCATCAGATTCCAGCTCCGGCATGTTGCCAGTAATTAAGATGTCAGTTTAAAATAACATCCGTCATGAGGGAGACCACGAGTGATTTTTCAAATATAAATGAAAAGCAAGTGACCTCGTCATTTCTTCTTTTGGATTTTTCGAAAAGTTGTAACATCTTACTGCTTCCTCTCTTCAGACTCAATGAGAAGACAGACATCATCTGCTCTTAACGTTAGTTGTGGAGTCAGTCTTATACCATATTACCTTTGTGTGGTAAATTGTAGAATTTAGTTGGACAGGTACAGGTAGTAGCTACAAAAGGATTATTCTCTCTTCAGTGAAAGCTTTGATTCTACTGGATGCGTATATCTCATTCCCCAAGTGACAGTATGAGACTGGGAGAAGAGCTACATGTGTCAGATTATCTGTAATGGGAAGGCTCTGGAGAATATTTAGCATCCAGTGACTGAAAACTAAAAATAAGTTCATTGCTACTTCATTCTGATATGTCAGCTCTGTGTTTTGATCTTTTTGACATGACTTTCAGATTTTTCATTCCATTTCAGACGGAGTGAGTTTGGAATGATGCCGCTTACAGGAATAATATGTCTGTGTTCCCCGATTTCCAGAAATAGAGTGATCTTATTTCTAGCAAAAGCAGACTGATGTGCAGGTGCAACTTAGTGCAGGGACAAATTTCTTCTATCTTTATTCCATACAGTGAGGAGATGGACAGACTGTTGGTGTGAAAGATCACCTTGCCATGTGCCTGATGGAGAGAGCCCCAGGGAGAATGTGATCTTGGTCATGCTACATCATTTCAGAGGTTCCTATAGGCTGTCAGAGAGGCATGAAGGCCCTTCATGTAACAGATGACATTTCTCTTTGTGTGATTTTGATGGGACTCCAAGTCAGCCTGTGTATCTGCATTATAAATTTATGCATTTCATTTGTAAAAGAAAAAAAATCCATGATGAGTAAAAAACCCCAACACTCTGGACTTTAAAAACTTTGAATGCATTTTCAGGATTTAAGAAATATTTAGCAAATAGTAATTATGGTTTATAAATTTCTTATTTTCTTATTATTCTTATTTTACATATGGCAAATTAGGAAAAAAAAAAAAAATATATATATACTCACTAACCAGATTGAGTTTTGAGGAGGAGGGATCAGAAATTGTTCCTTATGAGACAGGTAGGGCAGTAACACAATATTTCTAAATGTGATTCCTGAGACAGATGAGGCACATAACCTCATTTCAGATGCTGGAAAACAGGTTTCTCTGTTCTTTCTCTCTTCATCAGAAGGTGCCAGACCCCATTCCCCACCACGTAGCCCCTGCCAGGGGATGGCGGGAATAGCAGAGACTTTTCTGCTTTGAGAATTTACTCTCTTCCTGATGCTCCAGGTGGGAAAGGAGTCTCCCAGGGGCCGACTGGTCACCTGGGTAGGGGTAGCAGCAAACCTTAAGGGCAAGGTGAACTGAGACATGAACGGTAAGTGTTGAGTAACTCATTGTAAGAAGTAATGGTCATGCAAAGCTTTTTACAAACAAGGGACTTTTAATCCCAATTTTCTCTAAGCTTGGTTCAGATAAATCATTATAATTTTCTTTGTTTTGTAAGTTAAGATGTTCTTACCCATATACCATGTTTCACTTTGCATTTTAGTTCTAACCAGAATCAATTCCACCATGTATCACATACCTGCCTACCTTTTAGGAATGCTTCAACATTTAATCCACAGATACCCCACACTTGTTATTGGCCAAGCACCAGCATGTTACAGTTCCTTGGTGCTGTTATGAAGGCCTCTTAGAACTGACTTTGGGTTTGGCTAGGTATGCAGCAGTCAAATCTCTGCAGCACAGCCTAGGAGCAGATGATTACATAGGTGCTTAGGAGCAGGATTCTTCTTTTGAATTTTCAAGTAAAAATACTGATGATAATTTAATGATGTTCATGATGGTACTTTAATAATGACAATCATCCTTAGAAAAACACTGAGTGTTTTCTTCTTTGATATAAATATCCAAAATCATGTAAGGTGTTTAAAATGGTGTCATCCCTTGAGCTCAGCAGAGCAGTAATCTAAGATCTCTTATATCATATATCCAAATAAAGGGGGAGAAAAATAATTTATGAAGACATGAGTTACAAGCTACAACCATGTTCTCATGTTTTGCACATTGATAGATCTTCATTGATAGATACATCTATCAATTAATCACCTGGAATGTTAAAAAAATTAGTATCTTTGGCATATTCAAATTAACCATTGACTAAGTTATAGCAAAGTACCTGATTTAGATGTGATTATCATCTATTTGTTATTATGATTTATAAGACACTAAAATATTACAAATTTATAGGTTAAACCAGTGGTGTTTCTGGGTGCTGAGATAAAAATAAAGGAATAGAAAAGACTGTACTGATAAATCCCAGAATAGTTTCCCAGCCTCCAACAATTTGCTCAGAATTCAAACAAAAATATGTCTATTTTTAGATGCCTTTGACAGTCATTCTGGAGGCAAATAATAATGATAGTAGTTTGCAGTAGTCTTTGTTCTTACCTCCCTGTAACTAAGGAGCAAATCCTTCTCAAATTTTCACATGTACTCACAAACTCCCAAATTTACTGACTCCTTCATCCTCCTCCTTCTGTTAAGATATTGAGACATATGTTGGATTTGGCCATTTGCCTGAATCCAGAAGAAATAAAATGTTTGAAGACAAACTGTTGCTTGAAAAGAGGTAGATTCTTCTGCTGAGGTCTTCCTATCTTCTAAAATGCCTTGAATTCATCTTTATCTGCAACACTGGGGTATGATCTTTCAAAGCCCACAGCTGCTTAGGGTTTTGTAGGCTCACTTATGCGCATGCTAAATAATGCTTTCTATTTCTGGGACACTGATGCAATGTGTGTCCACTAAGAAGCACACTTTCATTTAATACTAAGAAACTAAATCTGTACAAAATTCAGCCAAAGTCAAACACAATAAACAAATAATGAAAATGACAATTCTGACAAGGAAGGTGTAAAGAGATGAGGCAGGATTGAGGAAGATGTTCCTAGAGAGTCACAGTAGCAACAGTATTTCATTTTAGTTTACTCAAGAAAAAGGGAATGAGGCCTAAAAAATTGAGAGATTCCAGCTTTGATTAACAAATATCCTAGCTCTCCTGCTAATCTGTGGTCATAGATGTTAAGTGACAAAAAATATGGGTCCTAATTCACTCTTGACAATGTAATGTGCTGGAGGTATAGAAAGTGAAGGAGACACTGAAAACTGGTATTTTGTGTGGAGCTACTGTGGAGTTCCTGACTTGGGGAATTCAGGGTTTAGCACAGTGTTCAATTTTGTGTCGCTTTCATATAGCAAATTAAAATGTAAAGTCTTTGCAAATAGTTTTCTCCATGCCTTCCACTTTGGTTGGTGTTCTTTGTTATACATACCAGTTTAGAGCTCTTTACAGTGGCTTGGGGCCATGCTTATATCCTCTGCAGCTCATCTCTGTGGCAGCCAAAGATGGAGCAATTTTAATCTGAATTAGAGGTCATTTTTGATGACCTATTTAAAATCAAAGAGTAAACCAGGAGTACTACTCTCTTGGGGATACCTACAGATTTCCATCTCTTAGGCTGCAGATAAAAATGCAAACTTCTCTTGAGACTGCGTTTCTGCTTGCCATGCTAGTGGCATGTACCAGAAGAAATGCAGGCATCAGCAGTCTCTTCAGAGTCAAAGAGGCTACACTACAGCACTGCTGCCTGCACAGGGTTGGCCCATAAGGTACCTGAGAAAGGCTTACCCTCAGCACTCTACCAACACCCATGAACTCTACAGAGGCAAAATCCTTTTTGTTTCAAATCTTATGGTATTGTCCTATGTTTGCTACAAAATTATTATTTGTTATTTTATTCTCTGGAGGTAATGAATAATTTTTTAGTTCTTCTGTTTTCATTGATATTGTACAAAGTCATCCCTGTAGATCAGCTACCCCAGACAAGACTTTTCCCCTGGAACAGCTAATCCATTTGCTGTAGAGTGTAGGTTCTTCACTCACCTCCTTCTGTAGGCAGAGTCCCTGAAATCCAGTTGACACCTGATAAAATTATGTTAGAAGACCAAAACTGAAAGTTGGAATTTGCACATTACTTACATTGAGGTATAGTCAAACGTAAGTTTATATTCATTTCCTCTTTTTCATTTTTATAGTTACAAACCTTATCCCTCAAGAGACGTGCCATAAAGGCATCTTAACACCATTTTGTCTTGTTGAGGGAAGCAAAATAAGCCTATTCTAGACATTTCCTTGGTGTGATGTGTTTTGGAAAGGTGAAGTCCTTCAAAAAACACTTCCTCAGAGAAGGAAGAACATGTGTATTCCTAAGTATGTCAGTGTCACTTAGGTGTCTTTGGCATTATGAAAAGCACTATTCATTTTGTGACTGAATAATTAATAATATTTGAATTTTAAGTCCTTTATAATTGAACTTCCCAAGGAATCTCAGTGGATATTTTGTGGTCACTGTAAATTCCTCGAGACAAAATCTATGGTTATTTTGCAATACATATAAGATATACAGAATGTAGTCTAACAAGATATTCCTAAAATAAATGCAGCTTCAAAATGAGTGAAGACATTTTTGACTCTTATCAAAGAGGTTTGAATTCCTTACTTGGAGAGTGAAAGGATATTCATCTGAAAGAGCTGGGAATGTTCAACATCAAAACTGAGAAAGTGCTTCATGACCTCAAGGCAACAAGTGTCATGTACTGTTTCCTGTGTCTATTCCTTGTTAAGATACTAGTGTCTCAAGATGGAGAGCTCTTTTCTTGGCTATTTAAAGATTAAGATGCTGTTTGCTGTTATGCTGCACATAAAATATTTGGGGCCTGAAAGCTGCATCATTGACATGCCTTTATTACTACAAAAATTATCATCCATCTAAAAATTGGAAAAATGCACATTTCCAGGTAGAATGCTTTTCTGTAGTAGCATCAGACTTCCCAGGGAACAGCCTTTTGCCATAGTCATATATAGAGGTGGGTAGAACAGGCTTTCAACCTGAACAGTTCACCGGCCCCTTCCTCCCTTGATTATTTAATTTTTGATCATTCAGACCTGTCTGGTGAATTAAACTCTTATTTGAGTAGCCTCTAAGCTTAGTTGGCTTGCCTCTTGAAATAGGTTCTGCAAAGTGCTCCAGTGAAGGATTGTACTGTGCTTGCTTCCCTTGTGATACTAAAATTCTGGAAAAGCCACATGCATGTCTCCTTAACAGCAGGAAGCTTCTCCCTGGAGGCTGACCTTAAAATTTAATGATTTAAACTGTTTGAACTGCATGGTGAGTTACTTCCTTTACCTTCTTTCAGTAAAAATGTCCCTTCTAGTGACTGTTGTCTAAGCTAAAAGTATGGCCAGACGTTGCATTCCTTAGTGGTCAGTTCTAGACTAGGTCCAAAGTTTACAGCTAAGTCAGAATTTTGCCTTAGCTGGTCAGTCCATCCTTATTTCCACTTTTATTTCCAATTTCTCAGAAAATCTTACCCAATTGCAGATGGCACAAAACTTTTCATACATTGTTCAGGCTGAAGGTTTTTATTAGAAAAACTGCAATTATTTCAGCTCTCAGTCAAGATTTTTATTGTATATGCAAATTGCTTGCAGAGACAGTCTGTGTGTACCCAGAGGTTATCACAGTGTCTTTCAGGGTATCAAACTAAATCTTAACTTGGTTGAGTCTCATATAAGTTTATATATGAAATATGACTTACTGATCCTTGGATTTCCAGATGCAGTTTGATGTCCTGATACTGTTGGTGTGGAGTTGGTGTAGATCATATGCTTATGTTTGTACGGTTATTTTACAGATTTTTTTACATGTTGGACTTGCCTTCAGACTTCAGACAAGTGTGCAGATGTCTCTCTAGGGATTCATTCTGCCCTAACTTACTCCAGGAAAGGGTTTTGTGGTTATGGCAGTGTTAGGTTAATGGTTGGACTTGATAATCTTAAAGATGTTTTCCAACATCACAGAATCACAGAATTTCTGAGTCTGGAATAGATCTCCAAGATCATCAAGTCCAGTCCTGACCCAACACCATGACATCAGCTAGACCATGTCACTAAACGCCCCATCCAGTCTTTCCTTAAACACCTCCAGGGATGGTGACTCCACCACTTCCCTGGGCAGTCCATTCCAGTGTCCAATCACCCCCTCTGTGAGAAAGTGCTTCCTATGATCCAACCTAAACCTCCCCTGGTGGAGCTTCAGGCCATGCCCTCTCCTCCTGTCACTAGTTGCCTGGGAGAAGAGCCCAGCCCCCACCTGACTACTTCCTTTCAGGTAGTTGTAGAGAGTGATAAGGTCCCCCCTGAGTCTCCCCTTTCCAAGCTGAACAACCCCAGCTCCCTCAGCCTCTCCTCATCAGACTTTCCCTCCAGTCCCTTCAGCAGCCTCGTCGCTCTCCTCTGGACCCGCTCCAGCACCTCAATATCCTTCTTGAAGTGAGGGGCCCAGAGCTGCACACAGTACTCAAGGTGAGGTCTCACCAGT
>JANIJG010010359.1:0-11912 GCA_024611175.1 Megaceryle torquata
TAGACTGGGGGAAATGCAGATTTTCATCATCTGCCTTCCCTGCCCCCCAAAAAATAACCCCAAAAAAAACCCAAAAACCAAAACATCTTAAAGTAAAACTTGAGGTTAAAGTCTCTAGAATCTAAATCCTTTAAGGACATTCAGGTACTTCTCTTCCCTGTCTCTCTGGACCCTTAGTCTCAAAGCTGAGGAAAAATCTTCTCCCTGTTGCTAGTTTAAAGCCAGGTAGTAATGTGTTGCATACCACACCTGCAAGAAGTGCACAGAAATACAGGAAGATGAATGATGTACTTAAGTACATGCAGTTGTTAACTTTTTACTTTATGTTGTGAATCAAGACAACTCTTAGAGAATACTTTGACCAAATGAGCACATATGTGGGTAAACTTCTTCCACACCAGGTTGAAGACAGCATTTGGTGAGTGAATACAAAAGGCTTACTGGGTAGAGGGTGATACTCTGCACCTTACAGGAAGATGCCATCACACATGATCTCACTTTTCAAGATGCCTCCCCCTCACCCGCCAACCTTCCCCCTCACTCCATTCTACTCTTCACATTTGGTGCATATTGTGTTTCATGACAATTCGTTTATCATTAGTATGATTAGCTTGGTTCTTACTCGACATGTTTTGAGGTGGCTTCAGTTTCCATGCTTCTTCAATAAGACATTTTCTGCAAACTTATGTTTTTAAGAAGGAGACAGGCTAGACTTTTCCAAGCCTTACTGTGTTGTTCTGTAGGTTCCCATTTGGAAGATTCACCCAAGCAATAATTACACTGCTAAAAACCATAACTGGAAAGAAAAGCGAGACTGGAGATATCAAGTGACTAATTTTGATAGCGTGTCTTAATATTTTTAGGCTACAGGAAAGTGATAGAATAATGAAGACTGGTTTAGTTATTTATTTGATACAGTTTACCTTCTGCAGAAATTCCATTTCATCAGCTAAAAAACCCAGGAACATCTTTTTTTTTAACAGTAAACAAGCTAGAAGTGCTGGCTTGTATTGCAGTGCAGCTGTTAGGCCTTTAGCACTGTACTCTCTTGATTTTGGTAAAAAGTATTCTAGTCAGAATAGCAAGCTAGATACTATAGAACTTCCTTCAAGTAAAAATTAAGGCAAGTTGTCAAGCTGCATTTAGTCTTTCTTAAACATTTTTATTCCTTTTGATGTAATCCTTGATACTGCTTAAATACAGAATGCAAGTATTTTATGTTTATGAAGAAAAATGAAGCAGAACCTGCCTGGAAATATTCCTGCTGCAGCAACAGTCATTGCTGCTAACTGCCATGGGGTAACTGTGGAAGTCTCTCCTGAAGTACTGGCGTGCGAGTTACTACTGTACATCTGCAGAACTCTACTGGTGAGCTGGTTTTGGGGGCAAAGACAGTAAGAGCCAGTTCAAATTTCTCTAAGCTGTCTGAGTGGATATTCATAGAAGCAGGATTTTGTCTAGCTCTTCTAACTGTTGGCTCTCAAAAACAATCAACAAACTGATAATTTATTGAGTTTTTAACTGGTTGGGACAGGAATACTGGAAAATGTAATGCAGGGGGGGGAAAATGACACCACAGCTGTGTAAACAATGCTAAGATGTTCTTCATACCCTCTCCTCATCGATTTGCAACCCCCCCCGCCCCCAGTTAGAGAATGCATTAAGTTGTATATACTTGATGTGCAGAAAATAGATACACTTCTAATTGGGATTATTATGGACATAATTTATTCATGATCTTTAAAGAGCACACTGAGACTTGTTCTGTTACAGTCCCTAGGGCATCAACAGTAGTTTTGAGGGTCCAAAAGGATTGTAAACTATGAGCAGCATGACACATAGCAGTAGGTGTATCTTAACACAGAAACTGCCACAGGGCTATTTTTAGTGTAGCTCTCAGATGTCTTGGGGTGGAAAATTGCAGAGCTCTGTTCCAAAAGATCCTACAAAGCCAGGCAGGATGACCTCAAAAAATATAAGTAGATTTTTACAACTGTACCAAAGATGAATAGATTCTTAGAAGGAGGAAGGGCAATTTTTGCTGGTTGTGCAGTCATCACCCTAAATTGTGGTGAGTCATAAGGTCTGTACATTTGTGTCAGGGTTTGTTTCTTTTTCTCAGAGTTCACAAGCTCCTAATTTACACCTGCATCATGCAATCCCCTACCTATTTTAAGCCTTGGTTGTACAGACTGAGCTGGTACATTACTGCCACATAGAGTTCAGTGCCAGCTACTGTATGCTTTTTGTAAGAATTTATACAGTCAGCAGTAATCAAGAGATCCTTGCACAGGACTGCTTTCGCTAATCATGCAAATAAATGGATGCCATTTTTTCTTACTCTCTTATATGCATATTCCAACCCATAAAACAGGGTACCGTCACGTGCAGCTAAGGCTAAAATAACTCCAGTAGCAGATATATGTGATAACTGCCACATTTATTTGGAATATAGAATGCATATACTAATGCATAGACGTATACTCCCTGTAACTACCCTGAATTGCCTACTACTGAAGAAACACATGCTGAAGATTGTAATGAGAGAAGGAACTATGCTGCAAAGCATGGCATGTGGCTCCGTGTTCTTAATTTTAGTAGTATCTAATCTCTGTGGTAGTAACGCAGCAGCTCAGTTTCCACAGTCAGGTGTAACGTCTTGTTCAAGTCAGGCCTGATTACATGAGAGTAGAAAAAACCTCAAGATATTTCTTTGAAATTTATTCCCAAACTCGTATAAATGCACGTGAGAGTACTTGTTTGGAATGAGGAAAAATGGCAGTTTGAGAACAGAACTTAAATGCTCTTTTGCTTCACTAGGACCATGTCCCTGGTTGTGTTTTCTGGAAACATTCTGGAATATGCTGGTGTTGGTTTTCTGAGGCTTTTCTACCTATCCTAGGTATGGAGGAAAAAAAATATTATTTCACTTTTGAAGTCAGAGTCATAACAGTTGAGTAGCTGAATAACTGTATAGGATTTTTAATAGCTTAGTCCTATTTTTTTCATTCCATGATTGATACAAATTTTATTTTAATCCAGGAAATAATTGAACAAAGCTTTGCTATTGGTGACTGGCAGCAAAAAGTTGCCTAAAGTGTCCACAGTCTGCTACACATACATCACACTTTACCAGGTGAAGCCTGAGACTCTTTTTCCCACAGTCTAGAGGTGGAAATCCACCTCTAGACTCAATCTGGTGCTTGCAGATTAACTCCAGTTTATATGTTACATTTTTTACTACTCATAGTATTAAAAGGAGTTATAGGATTGTAACTGTTTGGTTTATTGTCTGTCTGGGTCCTCTCTGAAAGTCAACATTTTGAACGCAGGTAACGTGATCTCCCCGTTTTACGTTCAAAGTCTTTTACTGTGGTCCCCAGATGGAATTTCTGGCTTGCTCCTGTTTCAGAGTGTTCTGTGTACGGTGTCTGTCCATGCTTTTAAGTTTGTTCTTCCCTACCCCAAAGATTCTGTTAATAAAATGTTAGTGCTTTTCTGTTGCTTAATTTTCTTCCTTCTCTTTTGGCAGCTTTCATCAGCTCTTGGCAGCTCAAGTTCTTTGTCCAAGCTGTCCAGCAGGAGATATTCTCATTCTGAGTACATTTCTCAGAAAGGACAGCTTTTGTTGCCTCTCACAGAAGCCTCATGGAAATCCACACAATGTTTTCTTTTCAACCAACAGCCTATGCAAATCACTAGGATCCAAAAGAGTCTTCCTGCTATCCAAACTGTAGCAGAGGTGAAAGTCATCTCTTTCACCTTACCTTCAAACTTTAATTACACACCAGATTAAGCGGTTAATTATCTTTTTTTTGCAATCAGTCATTGCTATTTTTTTTTTCTGTGCCCCAGTCATGTACTGCAGACATTAGATGGCCTGTTGAAAGGAAACCTCAATGTTTGTGGAATTATTGCATATATAAAGTAGCTTTTATACCTAACTTAGTAATAGGATCGGTACTTCTGTCAATTTAAATGATAATTTATTAAGGATAGGACTAGTAAGAGCTCACTTGACTTTGGAAATAGACTTAGAACCTTGCTCAGAGTCCCATGTAAATCTCCTGTATCTTCTCTTTGGCTTGTCCTTGTTTCATTGTGTTCAGCTGGTCATTCAGATGATGTTAAAATTACACACGCTGAACTAGGCACTGAATTAGAGGTGTTTGGTTTTGGGGGTTTTTTTGTTTGTTTTTTTTTTTTGGTTGGTTGGTTGGTTTTTTTGTGGTTTTTTTTTTTTGGTGTGGCTTGTTTGTTTGTGGGGGTTTTTTCTATTATTATTTGGTTGGGTTTTTTTGTTTGCTTACTTGGTTGGGTTTTAAGTTAGAAGTTACTACTCCCTTGCAACTTTCTTGGTCTTACAAGCAGAAATGCATCGCTCTTACAGTAGCAGCTGCTATTTTCTCTTGCTCTAAGCATGCATTCTCTGCCTCTCTATTCCTATGCCTCTGCATATCTAGTTTCCAAGGGAGAACTGTTAAAGGGTTATCTTGAGGGGAGATCTCCCCTCCTTCACTGGGCCTTTTATAACTAGAAATCCAAGTGGGTTTTAACATAAACTTTCTTCAAAAACATCAGGAGTTGTTTTGCAAAATATTCTGAATCGAGTCCTCTTACCCCCATAACTCAGCGTGGGTTTGAGTGATTTGGTCATGTTAATCTGTTATTATCTATTAGACACTGGTGTCTAATATGAATACTGGATTGCTTTAAAAAGAAATTATCTTACTCCTTATATATCAATAAAGAAGGGAAGTGATTCCTGTTACTAACTTGTATCTGCTAACCTTGGTTGCATTACTAAAGCCACCCACTTCCCACTCCCACCCCCCCCCGCCCCGATCCTGGGGGGGGGTGGGGAAAGATTTTTAAAAAGAAGTTGCTCAACTCTTCTATTCTGATCGTATCGGTAGAAGTGAGAGTCTAATTTGACACAGATGCTAAGTAAATGGTTTCTTAAGCTTCCCCAACTAGGACTGTAGAGTTTCAACTGGTAAGCTTCAAACAAATTTTAAAAGCTTGAAGTATAATAAATTTAGAGTTGAACTTGGGGTTAAAAGCAATAGATTGCAAATGCAAGGTATAGTGGGAGATAACACTGAACAAATGTTTATTCTGTTTTTTAATCTTGTTGTACATAGATGAACCACTGATGTTTTAAAAACATGAATTGGAAGTGTATCATGAGCCTACTGTAAAAGAAAACAGGAGCAGGATATTAGTAAAATATTCACATAATACTGGATTGAGAGGAAACTGTAAATGTTAGAATGGGCTGAGAAATAAGATGTTTGAGTGAGAAATGAACAAATTTGATTTGTCATGGATTGCTGTCATTATTTTATGGAAGATAAAGGGATAGTTAGAAACTAAAAATACCAAAGGGTGGCAATAATGTCATAGCTTAGATATGTTTATTCAATGTTCTAGCAATGAAATACCTATGGTGCAATCTTGGGGTTGTAGGTGTGGAAGGCAGTGATCAAAGGTGGTCATTGGATTGATATTCAGTACCCAGTTATTACATTTGGGTAACATGGATGGACTGGAAAATATATGCACTGGAAAACATTAGCACTTCATATAGTATGTTAGTAGAGACAGGAATTAGGGAATTTTGTTCTTCCAGACCCTCAAAGAGTGGAAGTCTCCTAGCAGAGAATTCAAGGTAAATGCTCGCAAATACTTGATAGCCACAAACATTGGTGACAAGAGTAATTAAACAGGGGTATAATAAAGACTAACAGGTTGTAGTCAGGAAAGGGAAACTTTTCTATTCTGCTGATGGTGAACTCTCTAAGACTGCAGAGATGGAGGCATTTTTTCAGATACAACAGTAGTCTGGCTGGAGCATGCGTCAATACGTACAGTTGGGGTCAGTCTTGTTAAGGCATGGAATACAACTAGATGAATCAATATTTCCTCCCTGTTTCTAGCATCTATGATGTCACTCCTGTAAAAAATACTTCCCTCTAAAAAAGAGATAAAAATCTGTCCTCTGATACATTTCTTCAGTATACTGCAGGGGTGGAAAGTCACCATGCTGAGCTGTCAGAGTCCTGGAGAGTAAAACTTTCTTTTACTACGCATCATAGGCAATAGAGGCCACAGTGTGGGCTGCAATGGTAATTAGCTTTTATAGTGTGTGTATCTGTGGTCTTTTTACAATCTATTGCCAGAATGTACTATTTTAAGAGGTGAGCATGTGCCTGCTGAGGATTGATCTGAGCACACCAGCTAGGGTCTTGCACGCTACCAAACAGCTGTCAGAACAGAGAATTCAGCTCCAGTCCTTTACTGAATTTCATGCAGGCAGCTTCTGCTCTCTGTTTATGGATCTCCCTGCACAGAGCTGGCTGAGGCATTCAAGCAGGCATCAGGTTGTTCCCTATAGCTGTTCTTCATAGCGTGAAGTGAGATGTTCTGCCTTTGAAGCTGGATGCAGGCTGGTGGTTTACTGATTAAGTACTCTTTTGCTAGGATCCTTGGAAAAGCCAAAAAGAAATGATGATGTTTCTATATATTTTCTTAAATACTTGCTTTGAATCAATTTCCCAAGCGTTAAGCTGAGAGCAGTGTCCTGCAGGATAATGCACTGTTTCTGCCACAGCTTTGTCTGTATCCTCCTTTCTCCTGCTATTGGGCAGGCAACCCAGGCGCCTCTAATGCTGAGCTTCCTCAGGGGTGATGATAACATCGAAAAGCTCAGGGAAGGAGGAGAGAGCAGCCTTTGCTCGTCTGGGACTCCCTGCTGGCTGCAGGGGTTGCAGCTCCCACAAATGAAGGCTGCCTTCATCCCCTCTGGTTGTTCTGTTCTATGTACTGCAGGAGTTTTCTCTTGGGGAAGAGTTTTGCTAATTTTGCATAATGATCCCAATGTTGGGGACTATCATGTTCTATCAGTTAGTCAAAACTCCTGCTTTATAATTCAGTTTAACATCTAGACAACAGCTATAGATCATGTCCCACACCAGGACAAACCTGACAATTTCAGACAATTTCTTTATCCTCGTTAAGATACACTAAAGACTCTCTGTGGCCAGCCAGAGAGAAATGTGTATGAGGGGATGGATCATCCTGCTTTCAACCGTGATTCCAGAAGTCTTGGAAAAAGTAAGACCTATGCCAAGTCTCCAGGTGTAATTTCAGTGATACTTGGCTGATACAAAGCATCTTTAAATTACAGCCCTCTCCTCTGCACCAGTTTAGTAGATCACCATCAGGCCTTTCAGATGGATGTCTATACTGCACCTTCACTTGAACTGATTAAAAAAACTCCAGAACTGTGTTTCTTGCCAGTCACTGCCTTTACCCTTCTCTTTGTAATTTCTATGCTTTGGTTGTTGCCCTCTCTTTATAAAGATTCTTTTATCGTGTTAATGGAAGGCTCTTGAAGATGTTAATTCCTTTATGTGCAATATAAGAAAGAAAGAGAGTTATGGTAAATCACTGGATATGTTTGACCTCTAAATAACTCAGAACTTCCAGACAATTGTATGAGGTGAGAAGCAACCCGCTGTTTTGAGCACAGGTGAAGCAGTTTGTGGAAAAGGAATAGTTTGGAAACGTACAGGTTAAGCACAGAAGTTAAGAAATATCCTCATCTGGGTTGTATTGCTTTAACATGGGAAGTCTTTTATGTGAGATGATGAGCAATAAGTAACACAGCCTGCAAGCTGATGCCACCGTGCAACTCTGTTCAGGTTGTTTTTCTTCATTTTAGAGGCATTGTTCTACCCTACTTTGTTTTCATTTTGCAAGCAAAGTGGTATTTTGGAGTAAATGAGATACTTTCAGATTTATACACTAGATATTGTTGCTGTTCCCAAAGAGTAAAAAAAATGTAAATAGCAAGGAGGGATTCAGTTTAACCTCTGCATACAAAATGTAGATCATTAGTTAAAACTTATCTGAGTCATTTTGAGATTTGAGAACAGGTACTTTGCTCCTGAAATGATCTCTTTTGGACCAGACCAGTAATCCACTCCAAGTAATTTTGCACCTGGGAGAATGAACACGAGGAATTCTTAAAATCAAGTGATGTTTCACTCTTGTCCTGCACAGGTATAGCTATAGGATCCAAATCCTGTTCCTAGGGACATCTCAAGCCTCGTTCCTCAAAATACATAGCCAAGGTTTTACTTCGTATTAAACTAGGATTAAGGGAGGAATACATTACTTGAAATCCAAAAAGCTGTGTTGTAGTTTTCATATAAGCCAATAGTTATAACTAATTATTTTCCAAAAGCCTGGGAATAGATTTAAAGTTAAAAGCCATGTAAACTTTGAAAGTGTTACATATTCCATCTATAGAGACTGCTACATAGAGATGTACTAAATATTTATGGACAGAGTAGTATTAATACCATCCTTTAAAAGTCTGGTGGTTTTAGTACTGTGTCTTCACCCATTGACTGAAACTATATTACTTGAGCATTTCTTGTTAAGTACAATGCTGAAGTTATTCAGTGCAACATAAACATTTAGCTCTGCAGTTTAGTCTCTAAACACATAAAAGGTTGGAATGTTTATCTAAAATGGCCAGCTGTCCAAAACTTGCAAAGCTGATCTGTTTGCAGAGTTAACAAAGAGTATAAAATGAACAGTTTTACTCATTTGAAGAAGAAAAAAATCTTGTATTGGGCTAACATCAACAATTAGGTTCCTTTGTGTTTCAGTTCTGAGGTTCCTTAGCGCTGGTTTGCCCATCATGAACTGGTTTCAGAAGATAATTGGTTGGGATTAAGACTGCTGCTGCAATCTCCCTGTAAACCTACCTCCCAGTGAAAGGAGGTGGGGACTGACCAGGTAATCCTGCTTTTTTTTTTTTTTTTTTTTTTCTTAAAGGCTCCCTGTGATACTCAGGCTGAAAAAAACCCAGAGGTTTGGGAGTTGTTTCATGAGCGTTTAACCCTTACCTGCCATAAAAATGACAACTCTGGTGACAAGGGGGGAAATACTGTCACTGAGAGGTGACTGTAACCTCATATTTTTATCCTTACGATACTGCTGGTAAGTGAACATACCTCTAGGCAAGTAAATGTGATTGCTCCTCAGTTCTTGCTTTGGATACCTAATAGGACACAGAACTCTGCTATCCCTGGCAACCTATTGCAGTTAGAATGTTTACATTGGTATACTAACTGTTAAAGTTATTTACGTTTATTTTTTGTCTTCCTTCAATGCACTAAGGTGCTGAGCCCAAGCTAATCTGAAACGTGATTCATACCCTCGTTGGATCAGCTGTTGAAATCTTCCCATCAAGTCAGAAGGGTACTGGCCACTTCATGTAGACGGTAAGCAGCGGAAACCATAACGATCTATACAATGTCTCCAAAATCCTAAATTAACATTCTCATAGTTGGAAAGTTTGGTTTGTGTTGTGATAAAAGAGCAAGTGAAGTTGGGAAGATCTTACTTGTATAGAAGTTATTTCTGTATTGATTAAAGTTGCACAATATTTTAATGAAATTACAATGTTGAAGAAAGGTTGGTTTGGGTTTTTTTGTCCAAACCACAGCAGGGGTTAACTGAATACTTGCTGATTGACAAGCTCTGACTACATCAGGAAGGAAGTCAAATATGTTCTACAGTTAAACATTGATTTGCCAACAGAGGGGAACTATACAGTTATCTGACATAATTCTTCTCAATGTGTTTAAAATTAATTACCCTCATAGATGTTTCATAGCTGTGCCCATAGATATAATTGCTGTAATGACACAAACGGCCACTTGAATTCTCCAGTGCACTTCTAGTGATTAGATGGCTGATATTACCCCATGTTTTTATCTGCTAAATACCCTGAGGTGACTTTATTTTGCAAACCTTTTTCATTCTTGCTATTAGTGCAGTGATAGTTGCACAGCAGGGACACCAACATCATTTGAAATCTCCATGAATATTCACTGCCATAAAGTTTAGTAGACAGTAAAAGGACTCCCTCTATTGGCAAATCTATATGTAACTGTAAGATAAGAATTACTGTGTGCACGTACCTTCCCAGGATACTACATTTTCTCAAATCTCAGCAATTTGCAAACAAACCCAACTAGCTGCAACCTGCAGCTGAACTGTAAACGTTGACACCTCCATAATTCTGGTCTATTTTCATTGAGCATCACATACAATATTTTCCCTTAGACATTTTTCATTCCCTGCTGTAGGATTAAATTAAAACTGAAGGAAGCAGGAACGTTAGTGGCTCATATTTATGGATATTAATTATTTGTGGAGGTGAAATAGCACAGCTATGTAAAGAAAACACAAAATGCCTTTCCCTGTTTTCAGGAGAGGACTCTGACTTAGCATGTAATGTAGACTGAATGTCCAAATGTTGTTTATTAGCACTGAGCTGTCATTCCTTTGTGCTTTGAGAGAGCTCAGAGAATAACTATTGCTTATGGCAGCTGCTTTTTAAAAATCAACAATGTTTTGGGATTTTTTCATATTACTCGTAAACATGAAAATGCAAGTCTAGCTCGGGATATAATGAGGCCCTGTTCCTTACAATTCCACTCAAAGTAGGGCCTAAAGTAAAGGTGAGAGGTGTGAAACAAAACAGACAAACATCAGAAGTGCTTGAGGCCAACTGTAACCATCTAGGACTGGCTGAGTTGCAGAAAGAAGGGAAGAGTGAAGGATTCCTTGGCAAGGGTGAATTACCATCACCCCTGAGCCTGTGTTTGGACATGTTCCCCTGGCTCAATGCACAGAGTTGTGGTAAGAGGCTGCTGGTGGGATCCTGGGCAAAGCTGCAGAAGGAAGAGCCCTGTGTGATGCGGCAGGGCCAGCCACTGCTGTACAGCCGTGCTGCTCACTCACCCCTGGCAGACTCTTGCTTCCTGCCACTGAAAGGCAAGAAGTATTTACTGATTCAAAGTGTCAGCTAAGTAGGTGATGTAGATGATCTTGGAAAAACACTCTGACTTTAGGTCTGAATTTACCTTCTTCCCTTTATACAAATACTGCCTTGTTGCTGACAATACTGAGAACATAAACTGGTTTTACTCTGTTTCAGTTAAATATGGTGTCATAGAGTGTTCTCAGGACCTGGTCCCTTGTCCACCCTGGGAGGCTGGGACACACGGTCTTTCAGTGCTTCCTTTTCCTCATGGTTCCAGAGTATTCTGAGCAATCTTGGGTAAAATATCATCTGTGCTAAAGATGGCTGGAACGACACGGTTTTCCTTGAGCGAGTCAGGGCTGAGTCACTGAAAGATTATGCTGCTTCTGTGTGTAAGACTTAGTTTATTATGTTCCAAGAGTTATGCCCCAAAGAAGTGTTTTGCCACAGCAGGATGCTGCTGCAGCCGGAGGTGTGGTTTGAGGAGGTGCTGACCCATGTCATTACTGAGGTGAGGGAGCCCCTCAGAGCTTGCTGTGCACCGATGACCTCCGCAGGCATTAGGTTCAATGATCAGAAGGCCTGATGGGTTCCACTTTGAACTACAGCTTGAACTGTGGTTTGGTAGTCTTGCAATTTTTTAATTAAGCCTTTCAATTTTGACTATTGATCAGAAAGAAAAATTGTATATGTAGGATATTTATCTTTATGTAGTCCTCTTGGTCTTTATTCTCACACTGAGAATAGAGGAATGATATTCATCTTCAATTATAGGGAAGGAAATGTGAAGCATGGTCAGGCTAAAGTCATGTATTAGGCCTATTGTTAGCTAAAATCACCCAGATCTCGATGTTCACCAAGTAATCATATTTTCAGCCTCATGATTGTTTTGCCACACTTAAGGTATAAATAAGGGACTGGAGGGAAAGTCTCATGAGGAGAGGCTGAGGGAGCTGGGGTTGTTCAGCTTGGAGGGGACTCAGGGGGAACCTCATCACTCTACAACTACCTGAAGGGAAGCTGTAGTCAGGGCCAGGCTCTTCTCCCAGGCAACTGGTGACAG
>JANIJG010010361.1:0-14233 GCA_024611175.1 Megaceryle torquata
CCTCTCTCTAGTTTGAATCCATTCCCTCCAGTCCTATCACTGCCCAACAGCCTAAAAAGTCCCTCCCCAGCTTTCTTCTAGGCCCCCTTAAGATACTGGAAGGCCAGTATCTTGTAGCTGATGTATTCCCATATGAAGGAGTATTTTGGAAGTTTTGTTTACTGCAAAGCCAAAATATTTTGTGATGTTAAAGTGTGACACTACTTGGTCTTTGGTTTTTTTTTTTTAAATACCTTGCATCACACCATAAAACAAATATTCCCTTACATCAGCAAAAAAGTCCTTTACCATGAGAGTGGTGGAGCCCTGGAACAGGCTGCCCAGGGAGGTGGTGGAAGCCCCATCCCTGGAGACACTCATGGTCAGGCTTGAGGAGGCTCTGAGCAACCTGCTGTAGTTGAGGATGTCCCCTGCTCACTGCAGGGGTTGGACTGGATGACCTCTAGAGGTCCATTCCAGCCCAAGCCATTCTGTGGTTAACAAGGATGCACTGTGCTGCAGTATGAAATATTCACTGGTGGTTTGTATCTTCTCTTTCAGGCCAGTAAGGTACCTTTCTGTAAATTCCATCTCGGAGACCGACCCATCCCCGTAACATTTAAGAGAGCAATTGCTGCGCTTTCCTTCTGGCAAAAAGTCAAGCTTGCCTGGGGCCTTTGCTTCTTATCTGACCCAATCAGGTATGCATAAGCATCTCATGTTCGCTGGGGTCAATTGTTCAGTTCTTTGGTTTGACTCTAGTATGAGCTGTAACTCCTCAGTACCCAGTCTGCTGCGGTGAAACTTGAAGCTAGAGAGAAAGATACATGGGCTACCCTGCACTAACTCACATTTCTGGAAAGAAAGCTGTCCTTCTGTTCTTGTTCCAGCTCCTTTAATCGTTATTTGCTATGTTACTTTGGTGATGGAAAATTCCTAGTACACTTAAAAGGGAAAAAAAAAAGGTTTTTCCTTTTTTTTTCTTTTTTAATGCTGAAAATAAAATCTTCCCCACTACCATGTGTGGATGTTGTAAATAGAAGAGAGTAGGGCCTCAGTATGCTAATATATACCTGAAGATTTTGAGGACTTGGACCTGCTGTGCTAAGTCACATGTGGTTCAGGGCAGCTTGAGAAGAGAATCTGCTGTCTGAGCAGATTTTTGGAACAAGAGAAAACGCTTAAAATCTGCGTATCACGTGGACTCCTTATGGCTATTGCCTTTATAAAGAGAGACAAGAGAGTTAGCAACTGTTGTCTTACGGTAATATTCCTCGGAGAGGTGGTCTTCTGCTTGGCTTGGTTTCCCCTGCCCTTCAGAGACATCCCTGTGCCAAGTTTGCTTGACTTGCCTGAACTGGGTGAGGACACGTGCACGGCCGTCCTGAACTCAGTCTGCTCTTACCAGATTTGCAGTGGTAGAAGGCTTGCCAGAAACAGGTTCCCTGTGCACGTGGTCCCGGAATCTCAGTGCCTCTCACACCCTGTGCAGCTCATGAAGTGATCTGTGGCATTTTTTCCAGGCTTTTAAAATTGGGCCAGGGCTCAAACTGCACTTGTGTCAATCAAACCTTCCATTTTCTAGTTGTAGCATTTACTTGATTGTCCTTTCCTGTAAATAGTTGCTGTTAACATTCATCTGTAAAATGAGTTTGACCCTCTTTCAATCCATTAATTGCACTTCACATGCAAAGTTAGTTTTATTACTTACGAGTTTTAGTACCAGCATGCAAATCTATGCAGGCTTTTGGAGGGTGTTGGAGAATAAATTTCTCTGCAACTTTTCCCATTCTTTTACCCATCTTAAGAACATTTTGTTTTTCTACTGCAATACTAAGATAATTATACTATAGGCACATTAGCTTCCCACTGAAGCTTGGATGTTGTTGTCATACAAGTGATTTTTCTGTGTTGATCTTTTAAAATAACATGTAGGTAGGGGGTGAAAAGGAAAGGTGTTTATAATTGGAAGTTGCTGGGGGAAGGGAGGTATTGTGCACCCAGCCGTCAACATGAGATTCTTCAGAAAATGGAGTAATAGTTCTGCATCAAATGGCTTTTCTATGATCTGTTGAAAGCATTCCTCCTTTTAGTTGTCCCTGTTTACATTTGTATTCTCTTTTTGATCTTGGAAACTAAAGAAAGCATCATTCTTCACCAGACAGTGATGCAAAAGCAGATGATTGTGTGGGTGCAAACAGAAGGTTAACAGCACCTGTAAAAAATACAGAAGCTCACTGTATTTACACCTGCAGGTTTTATTTATTTCCTGTTGATTTCCTATTTTTCTGTTTGGGGAATTTATTTATAACTTTGACTTCCCTGATCAAGACCTGTGATTGACACTTGGAACCTGCAGAACTCTTTCCACCCTCCCCCCCCCCCCAAACTGTGCCTTATGGTGTGCTTTTTTGTTGTTGTTGTTCCTTAAATAGAACCTCTGTGTGTTCAGTGATCAGATCTGCTGTCTCAGGAGTGCTCTGTGTTGCCTCTTCTAAGCTTATTAATATACACTGAAAGTGGGGCACCACGACAACAACTTCCTTTGAAGCCCTGGTGCTTTTGCTTAGTCAAGTTGTCAGCTTTCAAACTGGGAAGGGTGAAAAATCCAGTTGCACTGCTGACAGGCAAGTGACCTCTCCTCTTTTCCTGTACCTCACTGTAGAGGCATTGTTAGGTATCCAGTTCTACAGGTTTATGAAGGTTGAGGTGTTTTTTTTGGAGAGGAGAAGAATATGGGTTGGTGAATAATGTGTATAATATCCAATTGGTTTTATTCACTGGTTTGTATTGGGCGTTAAAAGCATAACAGATCCTGGGAAAGCTTACCTTTCTTTCAGTAAAGATGATGTGGAAAAATGCAAACAGAAGGATTTACTGGAGCAGATGATGGCAGAAATGATTGGAGAATTCCCTGATCTTCATCGAACGATTGTCTCGGAACGAGATATTTACTTGACCTACATGCTGAAGCAAGCAGCGAAGCAGATAGAACTACCTCGAGCGTCAGAAAGTAAGTGCTTTAAAGCAGATCTCATAACCAGCAAGGTGTTCCTCTTGCACTAGTCCAAAGTTCAGTTGTTCTCAGTAAATCTGGGATCTTCTGCTCACATGTGCCAGGCGTCACATAAGATCACAGTGCTTAAAAAATTCAAAAAGGATGCTTCTGTTGTGGCCACCTACAGCAGTAGACTCCAAATCATGACTCCTTTCTCATTGTGCTATTTAAAACTGGAAATTACTGATTAGCCTGACAGCTCTGTCAGCAGGCAGACATCTGGTTATTAAAGCACAGCATGGGACAGTCTAGGCTTATGTTGTCTATCTCACTTCCACTCTGTTACCTCACCAAATTCATTGTCATCACTAGCTGCTCAGGAACGTGCTTCTTGCTAAATTAATTACCTCTAATTTCAGAGTTCTTAATAGTTATTAAAAACTGGGCTGCTAGGAGCCCTGATGATGTGGCAATGACAACGAAACGTGTGACTGCATGTTTCAGCAAGGTATAGGCATACAGAGTAATTGCTTTTCTCTAGCCTTTGGAAGGATTTTGCTGCTGTATGTGATCTGCATGCCCTTCCTGTATCCAAGCATACTGAGGTATGGGTTACCTCTCACTTGCTATCTATACAGAATCACAGAAGGGTAGGCATTGGAAGGGACTTAAGAAGATACTGTTTGTAATCACTTCATTGCAGACAGATCTCTTAACGCCATCTTATGATTGAAATAATATTCTGTGTTCTTGCATCTGCTTTGCCTTATGTTACCTCAGTGCTGCCTTCAGGAAGTTCATCCCAACACACAGTGTTTCCTCCCAGCTCATTTGGTGTGGCTGAAAGAGGCACAGAGATGTTCAATTACCTGCTCCAAAGGGCAGCCTGAAAAGTTAGTTGTGTTGTTGGTCCTGGCTGGGTCATGAGCCATGAGAGGAATTGTTTAGCAATTCTCCTGCTCTCTTTTTCTATTTTTTTGTTTGTTTGTTTGGGGTTTGTTTGTTTGTTTGGGGGTTTTTGTGTTTTTTTTTTTTGGGGGGTGTTGTTTTTGTTTTTTGTTTTGATTTTGTTGGGGGGTGTTGGTGTTTTGTTTTGGTTTTGGGTTTCTTTGGTTTGGTTTGGTTTTTTTTGTCTTTTTTGGGGGGGGGTTGGGGGTTTTTGGGGGGGCTTTTTTTGTGGGTTTTTTTGTTGTTGTTCCTTCTTTTTCTTTTCTCCCTTTCTACCTTCTGAAAAGCTCAATCTCAGGATCACTGGTTTAGTGAATGCCTGTGAAACTGGAAAGGGTTTATATGCATTACGAAGGACTTAAAACAGAAGATGGGACCATAAAATGACAAGAATTTGAGGGACTACCTGACTGATAGTCGTGCATCTCAGTCTTAGTTAACAAGAGATGATGCCAAAGACAGTTTTGTTCAGAAGCTGTGCATTTTTATTACATGCATATAATCTGTTCTATGCATTCATGCTTATGGGAGGCAAACCCAAAAAGGCAGATGATATACTCAAGATTCATATTAAAATACAAAACCCCACAGTTCAAATGGACTAAGTTTCAGGCAGGGCTTTAAACCTTACTGCTTTAATCCTGCCCAGAAGTAGACGGGAACATGCGGGTGGAGGCTGGAGCAGATGTGATGTGCTGTGCTCTGCCCATTCTGCTGAGTGCTGTGCTCTGCCTCTGCTGTAGTTGCAGCTCTAATTTAGAGCAACCCTAAAACAGGCTGGAGAAAAGGCAACTCCAAAGAAACAGTTTTGAAACCTTATAGAATAGCCCTGGTGTTTTCAATACAGTTTTGTTTCATTGGGGGGGGTGTGTGATTATTTTACTTATTCCTGGAACAATCAAGCATGAATATTTAAAGTAAGATAGTGGAACTTAGCTTTTATATTCCTCTATTATATTTATGTATATTTTTTTTCCCATAGGAAAGCAGCCTGATTATTATTCCTTAAAAAGTTTTGTGAATTATTTCTATCTTAGCATGGTGCCATTTCTTTACTTGGGGAGAGGTAATCCCAAAACTTTCAGGAACAGCTTCTTAACTTCCAGTGGGTGTTGTGAAATTTGGATGGCAGGTGGGAGGTGAGGGTCTGAGCTGGCACGTGTCACAGCAGTTTGATGCTGGCTGGCTAGCTGCTGCACACAAACCTGTTACAGGTTTTGCTGTTACTTGCTGAGGCCAATTCTTGAACTGAGCAGGGGCAGGAATGGACTTTAGCGCTGTTCTCCAACTGCTGATTCGGTTTGTTAGCCCAGGTCTTGGCACAGTTGGATGTGTGCCAGTTGCTACTGTCCAAAGCAGTGGAGAAAGCTCTCTGTTCAGGAGGCAGCAGAGTGCAGGGCTGTTCCTGATAAGCAGTACAGAAACATAACCCGCGTGGGGAAGGGAAGAAATTGATTTAGTTTGCATCTGCTGAGCCTCACACTCTGAGGCTGGAGTATGAGCCCTGGGCAGGTCTGTTTATTGAAATGAATGTTTCCTGAAAATGCAGAAACCGTGCTGACTTTTTTCAGACTTTCCCCATAAGAGGCAGTAGGTGAGATCAGTATTAGCTTTCAGTATGTAAGAGTTTTAATATCTAGTCGCTGCCTCTTGGAAAATTCAGTTTTGTAATTTCACACATTATCTATTTAGCTTGAAATTAGTTCTTCTATTATGTGTTCCTTTCTCTCCATCTCTCTTTCTCAGGTGAACCTAGAAAATACATCCCAGCTGTTGTAGTTGGTGTTGTTGGGATGGGTCATGTACCTGGAATTGAAAAGAACTGGAACTCTGACTTAAACATCCAGGAAATAATGAGGTAACAGTCATCCTCTCTTATACATTGATGTAACAGCTTCTTTTGCTTAAAGACAGCGAGAAATAATTTGTTTGCTTGGGGTTTTTTTTCTTTTTTTTGGTCAGTTGTCACAGCTTGAAGAAACACCACTACTGTCATCCTTGCCCTGTCAGCTCACTGACCTGCTGTGCAATGCTTGCAGATTGTGCTTACAGAAAAAGAAAAGAAAGTATCAAAGGAAAAAAAGTAACTAATTGGATATTAAAGTAGAGATAAGATGCCCTTGTCTCAAAAGAAAATTCACTAATCCACATTTCAGGTTTTTAAAACAAATATTGAAATGAGGGCTGTAGAAGATGGTGAAAACAAAACCAGGTTTCCAGGCTAGCTTGAGTAAATATAAACTGTTGGATTCGAAGCTTTTGTTGTGTCAGGACACTGCTGGCTCTAGCAAGCTTACTGCCAAGATTGCTTATAGCCTGTTTTTAACCGTGTGTGTGTATATATATATATGTAATAACATGTTTTAATGTGTACACCTAAATATGGGGATGATTTAAGCCACGTGACCTCGCACTCCAAAGTACCAATGACAATAGATGTATGTGCTTTGTAAAATAAGGAACTGAAGAACCAAAATGTTGAGTCTGTCTGTCCACAAAGGTCGGGACTTCAGAAATGTAGGAGGGATTATAGTAGAACCTGGTAATAACTGGTCTACAATGGTTTAGGATAACAGAGCCTTTCAAATATTGGCACTTTATCTTACCACGTCTGTTTACTCTCTTTAAGCACCTCACCTGTCTCTTCAGAGACTAAAAATCAGAGGAGACTGTGCTCGTAAAATATGATTTAGGGAGACTTTTGGAGTCTGGATCCAAGAATGCAATGTACAGAAGCCCTGCCTAGCTGTTTAAGTCTATTTCAAGGCAAAGCCTTGCCTGGAGTCACACACTAGTTGTCCATATACCTCTGCACCCTCGCCAGTAACCTGGCAAACGAGGTTGCCCAAATCCATGTAACTGTATGGTTAATGTTGGTTGCATCATTGACGGTGCAGAACTGAAGTCAAAAGCCTGACTCCATGTCCTGGAGTGTACACAGAGGGTCTTTTTCATCAGTGTAGGCTCTTTGACTTGTCTTTACCATGGCAGTGCCATAAGTTAAGTGGAATAGTTACCAGCATCTTTTGTAAGCCATTAATATCACATTAACTTGACTTTCTAAAACAAGATGAAGCAAATGATGTTCGTAAGATTACTATATTTGAGATTAATTTCTCATTACACTTTTTTTAGCCCTCCTGCTGTTGCATTGCAATTGCAGAGCAGAGTTAACAGGGGATTTTGTGTGTTATGGTCATCACCTCTAAAGTGAAAAGTTCTAGACACTTTTACAGGTATTTAGTTAGGTTTTATAAGTTGCAGTGTGATTTTGGAAATCATCTAAACAGAAATATATAAATTTCACAGATTTCCAATTTTTAAGTTTGTGCATTGAACCTGCCTCTGAGCCAGCCTTGCTCTTTGTTTTGGATTGTTAGGAGTTGGGGGTTTTTTTGGGGTTTTGTTTTGTTTTCTTTTTTTATTATGCTGAGGGTCTGGAATTGAGAGAGAATAGGTAGAGAAGCATGTAAGAAGGTGTAAAGGGATGCCTTTTACCCCATCATTTATTCAGTGTGCATGCTTTTTGAAAACTCTTCCTGTATGTTTAAGATGCAAAATCTCACCAGTGATAACTTTGCCCTAGTGTGAGCACGTGGATCTAAACTGAGCTGTCGTATCCTCATCTCAGCACATCTAACCTGGTTTGATTGTGCTCATAATGTTTTTGCACTCCTGTAACTGATTCCTTCTTGAATACATTAGAAACATTTTCTAGATATAAGAGAGCTTGTGGTCTCTTTGAAATGATGGGCAGAGACCTCTCTGTCCCCTGTGAGAGGATCAGCGGAGTTGCAGCGTAGACGTGCTGTGGGCACAGGGCCAGCTGAGGTACCGCAGAGCCTGTCGGCGAAGGCGCAGGGCTACGCGTGCAGGTGGCTGTGCTTTCAAAGCCAGCTTTATTTTGGAGGTAGTATTTAACCGTTTGCTTTGTACGCCAACTTAATAAGACTGCTTGAAGGCAGGACTAGACCTAGCATGCCTGTTGTCCTCTGCCCTCCTGGTTCCATGTGGCCAGTGCAGAGAATACCAGGTGGCTCTGGGAAGATCTCAAAGCCAGCAACACCTGCCAGAGCAGAGACAGCTTCGTGCAAAGCCTCTCTGGTTTATCTGTGCTGTCCTCTCTGGAGCTCCAGAGGCCAAGAGCAGGGCAGAGGGTTGGCCTGCTCGGAGCAGCAGCTAGGCTGGTAAGCCTGCCTGGCATCCAGGGGTACCCCTTGCTGAAACACCTCTCCAGATCCAGTCAGGGGCCAGCCGGGCTCCAGGCTTATCCCTTCTGGCTGCACAAACCTGACCAGGTCCTGGCACACATTTCCCAGAATATCCCAGCTCTGTTTTTCTCGATTACCCTGAATGTCAGTGAGTTGACTGTGCAGGTGTTGGACTTGGGCTGTGTCCCATGTTTCTTGCAACTTCTGTCTCTGTGCAGCAGAGACGTGCATAATAATATTATAAACAGTTCAACAACGTTAACCCCTGGTGTGCTTCAAGAAGTCTCGTTGTTGCCTTAGCTATTTGGTAGGACAATGGGGAAGTCAAGGTCCATAGCCATTGAGTGGCATCATACAAAAGCAGAAAATGCTTTATTATTATTTGTTATTATTGTTATGATTATTTAATTTGGGTGCAGCCCTTGAACATGAAAGAGTACATGGTTCATTCATAACACGTGTGTTACTTGGCTGTTTCCTGCGCTGTAAGGGGAAAGGGGAGAAAAGATCCTTGTTTTGATTGGAAAATGCCTGTTCTTTCCAGCTACGTGGCTGTTAACATTGGTTTATCTCTTTTGCTTCAGCGTGCCTCCTCCATCAGCTTCAAGTAAAATTTTCAAATTTGTCATAAAAGCAACAGTTTTTGGACTGATGGGCTACGGCTGCTACCGAATAGGTCAAAGGACAGTTCAGTTCATTCTCTCGATGCCAGCAGCACAGAACTATCTTCAGAAGCTGACAGAGATAAGGTCTCAGCATTGAACGTGGAGCGGAGGCACTATGTGAAGAAAGCAGCTGAAAAAGGGTGATGAAGGCAACAAATGTGAACTAGACTGGAAGAGGGAGATGAGGATTCTAGTCAGAGGTGATTGATGCTGAGCAACACTGAATCGCTGTATATTAAAAGGTTTGATACTAAAGTTACACCAGCTATGTTCTGATGAATAGGTTTGATTCCTGGTAAGTGTGTTGCATGAAACCACTCGATTCCAATTTGAGGTAAAAGAAATCTGTATGCAAAGGTATATATTATATATATGCGTACTGTATATATAATATATTACTGGTGATGTAGTACAGACAGCTCAGAGTGTATGTTCACGATTTCTTTTCCAGAGGAACAGAACAATACAGAATAACCTAACTGGCTGCATCTGCTCCAAAGTTCAGGGACCCTTGTCTTGAAGTGATTCTTTGCTTTTTTTTTTCTTTTTTCCTTAGGTATAATAATACCTAGTGGTCATTTCTGGTGCCAGACATTTTTACATGTAATTTAGAAGGACATCTTCTCAATGTGTGTTTTATACTTAAAACATATAGGCTTTTTTTAAAACTTGAGCTTTCCAAAAGTTTCAAAATTGTACAGGCTGTCAAACGTACACTGCTCAAATTTTGTACACGCCTTACTGAAGAACAGGAACGTTGCCGTTAGATCGAACCCCTTGTTACCACCACCAGTTGAATTGTCTTTCTCCTGCGTAGCGAAGGTATAGCCACGCCATCAGAATACGCTGTGGTTTGTGTCAGATGTTTACAGGACACTCTGTTCCTTTAGATTAGCTTATTTAAACTGTATTATTTAGCCAAATCCTGCTGGATTCAGTATTGTAAATTTAAGAGACTAGAACTACTGTACAATTTACTTTTGGTTCTCGGACCTTTCATTATTGGGACAAGAAGCCTGGAATTGATAGTAACCTGCCCCTCATTTTTGATACATGAAAATATTTTATTTATCAATGTAATTTTTCAATGGATGAAATATTTTAATCTATTTAATAGAAAAGCAGTGTTCAATTTAGTTTTACAAGCCAGCTGTAGCATTTTATTTGAATTACCTCTTATTTATACATAGAATGATGGGTACTTCAAAGTGCTGTGATTTTCTTCCTTAGTTATCCAGGACAGCCATCCATCATCAGTGTATTTTTCTCTTCTTTTGTATTTATTTAATCCTAGGTTCATATTTCATAGCAATTTTTGGTACCCTTTATACAGATTGTCAATGATTGCAAAGTGCCCTCTGCAATCAGCTAGTCCCAGTCGAACCAGACAAATAACTGTCATTGTCATATCAAACGTTTTACCCTGATGTATTCGAATGGAAGAGTCCCATTTGCTCCTCAGGCTCAGATACAGTTGCTCGTTGCTTGAAGTTTTTATCTGTATTAATTTCTTTTGGGAATAAAAGATCAGAACCAGTGTGTGAGGCAGGAGGAGGAAAAGGTGATGATGTGTTTTGCGTTTCTCTGTTTTTAATTGGTTCAATAAAATCAACAAACTGCTTTCAGTAGGGTGTGTTTCCAAAGCCTTGTGTTGGAAATGGTTCCATGCAGTCTGTTGTTTGCTGAGAGTATGTACACGTATCTTCTGTGCAGTGTTGTCTTTTTTTGAGCTTTTAAAATGAAATTAAGGGGTCTAATGCTGCTCTCTGTGATGGCATTGACTTTGCTGGGAGCTGGTCTGTCCATGCAACCTGCTGCTTTTCTGCCTTGCACTTTGAAAACGTTACGAGTCCCAGTGCAGCACATCATTGAAGTGCGTGTTTCTCCTTAAACCTATTGAATCTCTCCCGATCCTGCAGAGCTCTGTGAGGACGCTGTTAGGGGCTTTTCTGGATCTGGGCCTTACCCTTGTGCAGGGAGTAAACCGTAGCAAATGAGAACGGCAGTAATTCCTGCTTCTTGGACACAAAGTGTAAATGATAATACAGAACACGGTGGAAGCGGGTCCTTTTATTTTCCATCTCTCGGTGCGTAAACCGCCAGCCATCTCAAGCGAGAGGAAAAGCAGCATTTGTAAACAATTTATAGAATACTCGAGCGACTGCCTGAACTTTGATTCCTGATAATTATTTTTAAAGGTGTATTGTTTACAATTAAACAGTCCTATTTGAATACTTCTATTACATTTTACGTACATTTTTAAGAGATGAAAGCAAAAGCTTAAGCTCATTCTTCTGGCTTTACTGACCTACCAAAATACTGGTTTGTTGGTTGGGGTTTTTTTTTTTTGAGGGAGTTTGTAGCTGGTAGAATTCAATAATTGATGTTTTGCTTTAATTTATCTACAGATTTTTAAGGTATCTACGTGTATTTTAAAAGCTCTGTAGATATTTGATATCTGTGCTCAGGTAATTTTACACAAATGAAAACAATTCTAAGGTAAATTTTAGATATGAGCCTTAAACTTGGGTGGGACTAATGCTAAATGATTGTCTTGGAGCATTCTTGCAGACTTAATGTTTTATGCTTTGTAGCCAGAAGTGATTACCATGTAAGTTGTCCATTCATTTTTCAGTTATTCTCTCCAGTTAATACCTTAAGTCTATCGTTTCACTGTTGGTTTTTTGTTTGGGTTTGGTGGGGTTTTTTTTGGTTGGTTGGTTGGGTTGGGTTTGTTTGGGTTGGTTTTTTTTCTTTTTTTTACAAAACATATCAGCAGATTCTTCAAGGAGCCTGTTTGTGGACAGAGAATTTGCAATTTATCTTCCCACTATTGCAAACTGGCAGATCATATGCGTGCTCTGTTTACTCAGTGGCACTGGAAAGCCTGATGAATTTGCAGAACTAACAATCCTTTGAGTCATACAAGAATGTTTAATGTTGTATATTCAATGTGTTGTGCTGTTTATGTAACAATCAGCAGTTTAGGTCCATTCTTTTCTGTTTTAGTCAGTCCTTTCAGTGTTAACAGCATCTTGTAAAATTTAAATATATGTTGAATTGTCCCAGCCCCACCTCAACCTTCTGAAGCCATATTGTATTTTTTTGGTGACATGTACATCTGGTTTATGCATTTGTACATGCAATGTAAATTTGAAGTATTTTTAACAATGTGTGCCTTTACTCTAAAGTGATTTAAAGTAAACGACAGTATGTTCTATGATATAAAAAATAAAATATTTTAACCACCCTTTCTGTTGAAGGCATTTATTTTTCCTTATTACTCAGTATTTTTGAGAACAAACACTGGTTAGCTACACGTAGTACATCATGATTTCACCATCTAACACATTTTTCTGACAAGAATGTCAGTTGGAGTCCGTACCTCCCACTGCTGAAGGACATCTGAGTGTAATGCTGAAGTAGGGAAAATAGTTTCTCTACCTCCTGTATGTCCTCAGTTAAGGGAGGAGAGGATGAGTTTCCCTGCCCCACTGAACATGTAGAGAGACTGACCTCTCAACACGAGTACCTAAACTCAGAGTCCAGAGTTAGGCATGGTGAGCTGACATCTGTTGTTCTTGCTTTTGTTTCAATGTCTCTCTAGTGCTCAGCCGTGCAAGCCTTAGTCCCAGTCCAGCAAAGCGCTCAAACGCTGGCCTAACATCAGGCACAGTCACTTGTGCTTCAAGTGCTGTCCTCTGCAGGGGAATTCGAGACCCTTTAAGTGGAAAACATGTTGAATTGGTGGAAAGAAGAGTTTAATTTTTCAAACTGAGCCAGGTAAATTAAATTAAAAAAAAAAAAATAAAAAAACTCTTAACAAAAAGACCCTCTGTTCCTACTCAAAGTACATATGATAAGCTGTATTCCATACAGATAATCTACCAGCTGAATAGTCTGCTGATTGTACACTTTGTCAGTCGGTGGTCTTTGATTGTACATGTGTGAAGCAAAGTGCAGTCCTGTTTTCCTGGATCAGGCAAAGTTCTCTTTGGTTGTACTTGGAGCTGCAGCTGCAACGAAGTGCTGGGTAAGCCACTTGGATGGAAGAAAAGTATTTCAGATACTGCAGTCAAATACTGTCCCTGGGACTGGCAGAGGCTGTGCTGCACAGCACCTGAGCTGTCAAGCACTGCTCAGTCAGGCAGCCTCAGTCTGCACCCCCACGCAGATGGAAGGCAGCTGCTGCTTTCGGAGAGCACCGCTCACCAGCACTCTGGGCGTACTGCCGGCCTCGGTCACATTGATCATTTGTCTTTTCTACACCAATTACTGAACCAAATTAAGAAAGTTTATTTTTGAGGTGGATTAATATTGTCCAGACTTCCCCTGGAAGCTGTTTTTTTTTGTCTGTGTGTATTGTAAACCATCTAAAAGGCACTGATACCGAGTTATCACAAAGTGCTGGGCAGTAGTGGGAACTACGATTGGAAAACAACACCCTGTCACTTGTATAAGTCTGAGATGTACTATTTTCCTGTTTCTAAAACTAAAATAAACTTTACATTTAGACTTGAGTGTTCCAAGACTGTTTGGTTGGTGTTTGGGGTTAGATGTTTGTTTTCTTGCAAGATTTGGACTTTTAAGTCTTTGCAGGAGAGGGGTCACTCTTCCAGCTCTGACGGATGGTGGTGCTGAGCCCCTTCCGCTGGCTGTTGAAATGGGCATATGAGACACTGCAGGACATGAGTAGCTACAGAGATACAAAGCTGAAAGTGGTCTACTGACCTTTCAGGTGGAAAAAAAAAATACAAGTGCTGTGCATATTATCACAGCAGCACGTATTTTGTGTCCATTTGTATGTGAAGGGGGACAGGGAATAGCTGAAGCAGCTGTCCCTGTTCAGCAGGTCGCAGCTGAAGGGGTTGGTGGGAGGGCTGTCTCATCATCCCCTCCCTCCTTGCTCACACCTGCTGCAGTCTTAACAAGGGGGAGCAAATGAAGCTTTCTCTACAGCTATCTATACTCTGGGGTAGGCAGCAGCAGAGATGGGCTGGCCTTGCCCTCAATCCCAGCAGGGAAAAAAGGGTGGCAAGTGAAGGGGTGTGTGCTCTTTTCCCTCCCAGGACCCTGCCCTTCAATCCTGCCATTTGCCTTCTCCTGAGGTAGCTCCATGCTGGGGACAGCTGTGGTGCAATGTGAAGAAATGGTCCCTTTTGCATGTTTGATGTTCTGTCTGTTGGTTCATTTAGTACTGTAGGGGGAAGCTCCAGGGGTGGTAGTTTGAGGTGGGGGAATAGCCCCACTACCACTTTCACATTTGCCTCTTCCAAGATACTTAGCACTGATGCATCCAAACTGATGCATGAGGGAAAATGGAAAGCATCAGATTAATAACAAAAAAAAAAAAAAAAAACCAAAAAACACAAAAACAACCACCCCCCCTATTACTTCTTTCCACTTCACTTGTGTCTTCCCCTAACCTAAGT
>JANIJG010010363.1:0-18574 GCA_024611175.1 Megaceryle torquata
TGGAGTCCCCGTGATCCCTGGAGGGGTTTCCAAGCCCCCCATGGAGCTGTGGTGCTGAGGGCCAGGGGTCAGTGGTGTCCTGGCAGTGCTGGGGGAAAGGTTGGACTTGATCCTCAAGGTCTTTTCCAACCAACACGATTCTGTGATTGGTATGTACAGTCTGTGTGTGTTGATGGGTTGTTTTCTGAGGTCTGTCTTTGCCCTTTCTACAGAAAAACTGACAGTGTGATCCTGCCCTTGGGGTGGAGACTTTGGGTGGAAAGGACAGACAGAACAGGGTCAACCTGAAGGTGGTTCTGAGTGTTCTGGTTCAAAAGGTGGTCCTGAGTGTTTTTTATTACATTGGGTGTGAGAATCCACATTACCACTTTGATTCCAAATAACTGGATTCCTTCCCCAGGACACGGTTGTTTTCTGTGGATGACTGACATGGAAGGGCAGGAGGAGTGGTTCTGTAATAGGAAAAAAAAATAAAATTGGTGAATGGAAGGGTAGGAAACATCATAGTGGAACACTGTGACTGTGAATTTTAAACCATGACAGCCACAAAATTCACCTCACGTTTGCATCACTGCTGTCAAAAGGCAGGTGCAGCTTTTTCCTCTGTCGTATTTGTCACTCGTTTGTTGTGTCCCCCCCCCCCAGCTCCGCAGCAAGCAGCAGGGAGGGAGCTGAGTGAACAGGCACAGCACAGAGCTTCTCCTGTCCCTCAGCACGCCGCACTCATGGTCGCTGCTTGTAGGAAAGTGTGGCCTCTTTTCCAAATATCCGTGGAAAGTGCTGAAGTTCATCCCGGTTTTTGGGACTCTGGGCTAAAGGCTGACTGTGGCCTCCTGCCAGCTTATTCACAGGGATCAAAGGTTTTAGCCTGAGGTTTTGGAGGAGTTTCCAGAGGAGGACAGTGGTGGCAGGAGGATCTGTTGGACCACAGTATGTTTGCCAGGGTGCCCCACGCAAACTTAGTAACTTCATTTACACCTGCTGGTTGGAGGCTCTCATCCTACCCCCCTCCCCTTTGTTAGTGTAGCTAATAAACAGGTTATATAGCTCTACAATAGACAGATCAATACATTTGAGAACTAGGAATTTCATCCTTAACAAACTTTAATGTTGATCTAATATTTGCTGCAGTGATATTGACTGCAGCCAGGTGGAGAAGGGACAGTATAATACAAATTATTGCCTTGCCTTTTACCATAAAACTTTTTTTTTTTTTTTTGCATTCTAAGGCTCTGAGAAAAGGCTAGTACCTAGTAATAAAAAAGTTATGCTTATTGATTGAAGCATTTGTCCTGGTCTTTGTAACACGCGAGCATCGGATGTGTGCGCACACGGAATGACAGCGTCTGTATCTAGATGAGTAACACTGGGGACTGAGTCAAAGAAGTTGCAGATTTGATAATCCAGGAGAGCCAGGCCCTACAGTTTATTATATCTTTGAGTAATTTGGTGGCACTGGTGACATAGATCAAATCATTACAGGTATATTTGCAAGATCTGATCGTACCGAGTTCTTGTCTACATCTCCTTTTAAGAGGGGGAAATTGCTGTTTGCGTGTGCCTGATGTAATCCTGCTTCTTTTGAAAAGGATAGCAAATACTCCTGTGGGTGCTCTGCTCCTTTCAGAGTTCAGGATATTACTGAGTGACTTGAACATGTGATTATTTTTCTTTAGTGTCCTTGTAGCTGTGGGAATGAAAGTAGGCACCTGTCCGAGCGGAGTGATCGCACTTGGGCTGCTGAGCTGCATCTTCTGGTTGAATAATTAAACATCCTGAAGCTGGGAGTTCAGTGAGTTTTGGGTTAGTCCCCGCAAGCCCTGAAGTGTGTTCAGTGAAATACAGCAGTGGGTAAATACCCTGGTAGATGGGCTGAGATGAGAACATCGGGGTCTAGCGCAAGATTATCACTTTCTTTACACTAACAGGTCTCAGGTCGTTGACCGAGGAGAGTCTCCAGCCTTTGCAGCTGAGACTTGTGTCTAGCACAGGACATGTTTCCATTTAATTCGTCAGTATTTTACCAAAAGCTCTTGTGTGATGGGATTTATTGTGCAAGGTTTTCAAAATTTGGTGTACAGGCTATTAATTGGACAAGGTTATTCCTTTAACGAGTTGGATAATCGTCTATGATTCACAGCTTTATTCGCTGCAGGAGTTATTAATTTCAAACCTGCACTGTGTTCCTTATCAGATATTTATTGACTGGTTTACACTGTACAGAACAGTATTTGAGGAAATCAGAGTGCTGTAAATTTGCCTTTTTAACAGGTTTATTGCTTTAGTAGGTACCCACTTAGAATTTCCCTGCTCCATCGTAAAATATCCCCAAGTATGGATTGCATTTTTTGAGTGACTTAATATACCCAGGTATAGAGCAAGGTGTATACACCAGCTGTCGTACACGTGAGCAAAGCAAGAAAAGATGCTTTCTCCTGCAGACCCCACCCGTCGTGTGCAGAAGTACTGCTTTCAACTGCAATGTATTCATGGAAGGCAGAACTTAGATACTGCACGACCTAGAGGGCATGAAAGAAGAATGTTACCATTTGCTTTTCTTCCAAGGGGCAAATGCTTCAGGAAAAGCAAGATCTGAAACCCATTGACTCTGGGGAGGTTTCATCAAAATGGAAAATTTAATAATTGTCTTGTTTTCTTTCTCTTCCTGGCTTTGCAAATAACAAGTTGCACTTTTCTGACTGTAAGATGAGGTGTTTCTGTCTGCAGCAAAGGTGCTCCTTTATGTTTCAAAGTCCGTGATGGTACTTGTGGAATTAACAGTTCTGCTAACGGCGATGCTTTTGGTGGTGGTGGAGCTTCTTGGGTATCTGTAGAATCCACTGGGAAGTGAACTGATCCTTCTTTTTAGGCCAAAGTGTGTTTCTTACTGTAAGCTTTTAATGAGAAGCTGCCTCTTGATGAGACTGACCTAGAAGTTGGACAGGACAAATAATAAACACATTGTGTTATAGGCTAGTGATATAAAATACATACAGATTTTCTACATGAAGGGGATAAGAGTTTCTGCATCTGTAAAAAATCTGAGAAATTCTTCTAAGAAGTGCAGTTCTACCCAGTGAACAATCACACTGAAGTGATAAACAGCTGATTCAAAAGGGTGTTCACGCTCATAGCCGCTGGCTTCAGCAAACAAAACAAGTTGGTTTTCTTTCTTCTGACTGAATGGAAGGGGTTATGAGGGGATCTTTGAGAGACATTTCCTAGTATAAAACCTTGCACCTCTGTTGTTTATGAGGTCAGTTTGCACTTCAAAAAACATCTCAGAAAGCCCCCGAAACGCGTGCTCCGTGTTCCACGAGTTCACAACGGTTGTAGCTGCACCTACCGAGTCCCGCCACTTACAGAGGTATGTTTTTTATTCTTAGCCCCTCAGCAGACACCCACCTTTGATCAATGACATCTCCTTTTGGCTGCCTTCAGAGGCCTACTCAAAGAATGATTTCTATGATTTGGCTCGCACCGTCGGTGGAGACCTGATCGAAAAGGTTGTGCTGGTGGATGAATTCACCCATCCAAAGTAAGTCAAACTTCTTACACTTCTTTTTTTTTTTTTTTTTTCCCCCTGTGATCGGAATATAAATATTTTATAAACATTTTAGTTCTGTATACCAACAGATTCTTGATTCTTCCAGTGCTTGTACATTTCACTTCTTAGCTCCAAAACATTTTTACAAGAATAATATAAATATTTGACATAAAACCATCGTAATCTATTTCAGTTGCATACTAGTATTGAGCTTCAGACCACAGCCCCAGTGTCTTGTGCTCAGTTAATCCCAGCAGCAGTGAACAACTGCCCTCCTCAGAGCCCCTGCCAGGGCATGACACTGATCCAGAACACCTCTGATACTCTAGTCCTGCTTTTTGCTCGTGGCTGCCGTTTGTCCTCTTGTTCTCTTCCTTTCTTTTTTTGGTCCTGATTCGCTATTAGACCTTTACTATAAAGACTTTACTATAGCCTTTATATAAAGGCTGATCAGGAGTTGTTGCAGAATACTATTGTTGATGTTGAATGGGAAGAAAAAAATAGACTTTGTTCCTTTCTACTCTCAGTTGTCTCAAAAATGGGCAAATATCAGATATTATCTATGCACTGGTTTTTCAATTTGCTGTTTCAAATCAAGAAGGAAATGTGCTGCTGGCTACCCAACTTTCTAACACTGCATTCTAAAATAACCTCTCTTCTCTGAGACATTTTGGTGCTGAAGAAAGGCAGGTAGGAAACCTAAACTGTGCTGCTTTTAAGGATGATGGGAAGATGCTTAAGATTTCTTTTCCTTTTTACCCTTTTTGTGTGGTGTTATATGAGACTCTCTCTGCTGTGTGAAGAAACAGAAATGCCAATGGAATTTGTATGGGATCTGAAAGCTTTGAGTCATTAGTTGAGTGTTCCTCACAGACAAATCACATGAAAGGGCCTCAACCCTGCACTCAGAATGGTGTGTCCAGCAGAGCAGGGTAGCTTTGGGTAAGATAATGAGTACTAATCATTGTAAATAACAACAGGATTGTATCTTACAGAGAAATTAAAAAGAAGGTGTTTGTGGGTATGGATAAATTCTTACTGTCACTCAGACTGCATCGTGGTTTCAGTTAGCATAAGTGCATAGATGCTGAAGGCTGCTCTCACAGATCCTGCTGGAAATAGATTTAATTGTCTTCTCTCGTGGCGGTTCTGATACAGCACCAGCAACATCTTTTGTAAAAAATGGGGATGTTGGACCCATTTTTGGAACTGGTCCTTCCCGTTAATTGATGCTGGGTATTTACTGTGTGTCCAACAGCCTTTGTGTTCATTGCCAGTTTTGTCTGCGTTCTTCCTGGTGATCACTGTTGTTGCTCCGTCTTCTCTTGGGGGAGAATCCTGCGTGTCGTGTAAGCCGCTCTTCCAAGGCTGAAGGTTTGGAGAAATCTTCTTCCCTGCTCCCTCAACCAGAGGCAGCATTATTCTTTGATTAATGTGGCAGCAAACTGGGAGAATCTGCATATACCGCGAGGGCCTCGCCAGCAGCGCTGCATCCATCACAGCTCAGCTCGTGGGTCATGCCCCTCTGTACTGAGAATATTGCCTTCCACGCGGGTGGAGGGGTGAGGTAGGGACAAGATTCAGTACTCTGTATTTCTGCTATGTCTGTTTTCTCTTTTGACGTGCTTTGCCACATCCTGAACCGTGTACTGGGCGTGACAGTTGTCCAGCATACGATGATTTCTTTGTCCGTGAGGAATACACCTCTGGTTCCCTCTGTGATTTCTGCAGATAGATGGGAATGATGAACTGCTTGCTGAGAACTGTCACACAAGATTTAGGACTTCCCTGGTATTGTCCTCTAAAGCCATTAAACCCTCACTCTGCAGACATCCAAATGTGTTTTGACACTACAAAGGAGGAAACACTTCTCACCTTCACGTCTGAGGAATTTGGGTGGTGATGCTAATGGACTGGTGGTAAGTGGTGGTGTAGTCCTTAATTTGTTCAACTGCAACAACAATAAAAGAAACCTTTTAAAATGCCCCATTAAAACCCAGTTGTTCCAAGGAGATTATCTACCTCATTAAAAAGAGAATTATAGCTAAAGACTATAGCATAACGTTCCTTTGCCCTTTCCTCTTAGAGCAGGGCGTGCGCACGTAAATCGCTTTCTGTTCTTTAAAGCCTTTGGAAGGCTGACTCTCCAAAAAGAGTGTTCTGCTTAGTCTTAATTCCAAGATAATTGTCTTGTTACAGGCAAGATACAGTGGCTTCTTGAATTCAGAGCTGCAGAAAAGCCTCTGGGCACAGAAATTAACAGAAGAGATCCTCAGTGTTGCTATGGATCTGTACGTCACGGGTCTAGGTGCTTGTAATTGTTATCTTAAATTTGTCATGATTCTGGTGTGGGGGATTGGAGAAGAGGGTGTAGGGTTGGGAAGTCTGCGGTGCTGCTGCCTTCAGTGTTAGTTACAAGAAGCTTAGTAAGTTCATGCTTGTCATTAATCACTTCTAGATTTTAAAATTCAGACTTTTTTTCATCTTTAAAATATCAATTTGATGAGGAATTAGGACATTGGGCAGTCTTCTTTTCCTTCCTCAGGGGCCTTTCTTAATTATAGGTCTATAAAGATTGGAAAACAGAAAACGTTATACAAATAAAACTAATTTAGAACACGGATAGAGGTCTTCTAATTAAGATCCTTCATAGAGGCTGTCTGTGTGATGCTGCACAGTTACCTTACAGGCTTTTCTGTGCTTCAGAAACCTTTTGGGGTTCCACTGGGCTTTGGACCGATCACCGTATTCCAGTGCAGTGCAGTTCGGGGTGTGTTAGCAGTGAAAATGTTCTCCGCTACAGGGAAAAGGAAGGTGGAGGAGGGGGAATAGCATGAGATGAATATTTGTTTAAACAAGCAAGAGATGTCTGTTAAAAAAAAAAAAAAAGGAAGGTAAATCTTGATTATCTGCTTTGTAAGGTGATAATGTTGAGACATCTTCCAGGAAGCACAGGTGATAATGTTGAGACATCTTCCAGGAAGCACAGGTGATAATGTTGAGACATCTTCCAGGAAGCACAGGCAATTCAAAGGCAGAGCAGCAAGGAGTCTCACTGCTTTCAGCACACATTTAGGAGAGTTCCAAGTTAATTAAGAACCCTTCCAGCCTAAATGAATCTCAGGTAAACTGAGTAATGTGCAGTGTGTGAGGAAGGCTTTCCAGAAAATAAACTTTCTGGTTCAGTGTAGTCTGCAAACGTTTGCTTTTCTTTTCCTTACAGCTGAAACCAGTTGTACTGGGTGCCAGCCTAGTGGGCCTAGACCAGCAGTGAAATGTTTCAAGCAGAACGTTCTTTCGTCCCGCATTCATGGGTTACTTTGAGGTGGAAAAGCAAGTGTTCCTATTAGAAAATACTGCACTAGAGTGGTTAGGACGTGTAGGCAATTCTGCATGTACCTCTCTGGAATTTGGTCATTCCTCTAAATTCCTGCTCAGCGCTGCAACAAGTGGCCCCAGAGCAAAGAAATCCATGTGCAGAGAACTGAGCTTTGGCAAGTAAGTTAAGGTAGGAGGCTTAAACTTTTGTGTAAAGTGGTTCTGGAAATGGGATAACTGTAGGGATGCTCAGTAGGAGTCCCCTGATCCACAGAACTTCTTCCCTTAGCTTTCATCCCTTCCAACCTCTACTATTTTGTGATTCCCATTTTCTGGTACCAGCCAGGGTGTAACTTCATCAGAGATGAACAATGCAGAACGTGGCTGTAACACACTCTTGGCTGGAACCCACTCATTATTCAGGCATATAAAGGATAAATGAGCAGATATGAAGAAAAAGTCGTGGCTTGGCTGAAATGCCAGGGAAACTGAGTGAGATTAACAGCAGCAGGAGCAGGGGCTCTCCAAGGCAAGTAGAATAAAGAAACGTCCCCTTGCAGTGAGCAGTGTTCTCCACAGTCCATCCTGTAGATTCAAGGTCCCTTTGCTAGATTCATTAGCTGCAAGCGTTTAGATTTTCATACATGTGGTTTGTGGAATGTAAAACCAGTTGCCTGTGTCTGGTCTTGAGTTGTCTTATGCTGCGAGAGCCATGCGACCAGTGGCACAGTTTCTGCTGCCTTCCTGAATTATTTCTTTCAAATCCTTGGAGATCCTTAAGGACCTTTAAGCATTGCTGTGTAAATACATGGTGAGTGAGGATTTGTGGCTGACATTTTTCCCTTTGGAACATTCTAGTGAACAAACATTTGCAAAAACAAAGGGAATCTTTTGGACTGTGCTGATACTGAAGGGATTTTTAAAAAGTCAGGGGTGTTTTTCCCTTACTTTTTGCAATGGCTGCTGTACCCTCCAGATACAGTTAGGACCTTCTACTACTCCCCTTGTCTAAGCTGTCTAATCAGTATGAATTCAGAACTTAAATCAGAAAGTAATCTCCTTTTTGGTGGTCAAGACTTCTCCGGTTTCAGGAAGGAAATAGGTTTCTCAGGGAAAAAGAAATGCTGGCTGAATGGCAGCTAAAAGGTAGAAAGGTCTCTGCTCACTACAAAGAAGCAAATCAAAACTGCTGCCATGCAGAGAAGCCCTGGAAGAGCAGTGTTTTGTGCTTCTGAGGCATTCAGGTGAAGTATCCTCACTGAACCCACATGGAATTCCGGGAATGGCAATGAAGGGGAGGCTCTACAGGGGGTCTGGCCAGGCTGGATTGGTGGGATGAGGTTCAGCAAGGCCGAGTGCCGGATCTTGCACTTGGGTCACAACAACCCCCTGCAACACCACAGGCTTGGGGAAGAGTGGCTGGAAATTGCCCAGTGCAAAAGGCAAAAAGTGGGGGTGTTTGTCAGCAGCCAGCTGAAGATGAGCCAGTTTGATACTGAAATTTCTTTTTTATTAGCAACAGAAGGGAGGGAGGAAGGAAGGATATGCTTCCACATTTTCCTTTGGAAGGGAGATATGTAGGTAGGCTGAAAAAAAGTGTACAAAACTGTAATCAAGAAATGCACCGTGTCCTCGCTGGTACTTAAGAGGTAAATTTTTAATCAGAACAACTAAAAATACCCTGCAAAGGCAGTGTGGAGACAGTACGGGGGGGGAATTTGATTTGCTGTGTTTTGACGGCTACGCTGTTAAAAACCTAAGTGGGGAATAGGTAAGAAAGGATTTATTCTTGCCTTTGAGTGAATTGCTTGCACACTTCTGGGGTGAGATCCGCACATTTGTAACAGTCCGTTAAATGAAGTGAGAGGAAATGTGTTGGCTGCTGTGAAGGAGGAGGGCAGGTGCCCTGTGGCACCATCTTTAGAGACTTTGGGAGTACTCAGTTGACCTGAGCCTCCTCTTCTCCAGATAGGAAAAGGATTGGATCTGAGCAGAGAGTCAGGTCTGACTGTGTTGTGTCAACGCACAGCCCCAGCTCCTTGGTAGTACATAGAAACCAAAAAACCTAATAACATCATTTTTCTTTTTATTGCCAATTTTGTTGCATTTTTCCTTATCTAGATGGAGATTAAATCAAATACATTTAGGTCTGGTTTATTTCTTGAAGGTGGCTTGTTTTGTCTTGCTTCTGGAACAGGTGAATTAAGCAGACTAACTGAAGCGCTGCGTGCTGCTAGTATTACGCAAATTAAAACAATCAGTTCAGTCCCTGAACACCTTGTTGTTCTTCAGCCTGAGCACTTTACAATTTGCTGAGGGATTCTTTGAGATTACCTTTAACTGCTGAACTGGCAAAGTCCCAGCAGCAGCTTTTCTGCAGGAAAAAAATAACCCAGAAGCTGCTTTTGACAGAAGCTGGCAGAGAATCAGTTTCCTACTAATGAACCGTGTTCTCCAGCTCTGGATATATTTTTCCCCCCTCTCATTTGATCAAATAACTGTACGATTAATATTTTTGCAATAGATTAACTGTTCATGGGAGGCTCTGTCACCAGATACGGGTTGACATCTGAGCCTTTCTTAAGCTCTTGCAGGAGAACATGACTGTACAGTGACTAGCTACAGCACTACAGTAGCAGCTCTGGTCCCTTTTCTCTCTGCACCAGGGAAGGTTTTAGATTGTTTGTTGATTACGTTTAGATTTTACATGAGAAAAAATTTCTTCCTCTCCAGGGTTATTGGGCCCTGGCCCAGGTTGTCCAGGGCAGGGGTGGAGTCCCCATGATCCCTGGAGGGGTTTCCAAGCCCCCCGTGGAGCTGTGGTGCTGAGGGCCAGGGGTCAGTGGTGCCCTGGCAGTGCTGGGGAACGGATGGACTCAGTGATCTTCAAGGTCTCTTCCAACCAAAACAGTTCTGTGATTCTGAAGTGTGAATTCTGTCACTTAGAGCTTTTTACACAGCTTGTGACTGCCAGTTCAGACCTCTGGTGCCTGTGTTTACTTGACGACCATCTGGTGGGGGGGGGAACCACCAAATCATCAACTGATCAGGAGTGACAAGACTCTACCTTCCCTCCTCTCCTCAGTGTTCAGATGTTCAGAGAGGCACCACACAAATAGCTGTTCTTAATGGCTCGCTCTTGAAGCCTGAGGTTTCCTTCAAGCCTCTGTATTCAAATCAGTCGTGGGGCAGACAGTGTTCTGCTGCACCGTCCCCGGCTGGCTCTTCAGAGATTTCACCGAGAAAATCATCTTCACTAACTGCAAATAATTTACTATTAATGAGCTTCAGTAGAAGTCCCATTATTCTTCTTTGGTGGGAGGCTGGTGGCTAACGTGTGGGCTTGTGGGAGGATTGGCATTCAAGGAAGGAAAAAGATGAAGTAACCACAAGTTCCCATTAGAGGGGAGGGGGGTGGGGGAACACAGCCCTGAAGTGTGATGTATCACCAGGGATATTCCATAGGAAATGTAATCACCCTTCATGGGTAATGAGAGGAAAACTTAAGTATGTGAGCCACACAGAAGACAAATGTCAACTCCCTTATGTATTCAGGCAGATGCCAAGGAGAGCCTTGCTGTATAGAAAAGGGATGGCTGGAGTCACAATGAATCTTTCTAAGAGGCTGCTCGGCTGAAGAGCTTAACCTTTCTTCATCACGTCGACCTGGAGTCAGCTGTTCCCCACCGGTTCTCAGAGGCAGCCCGGAAATCTTTGCCATAATTCCCAGAGCACTTTGCAGGTGGCGTCACAGGACTCGGTGATTTATTGACAAGTGATGGGCCACTGAAAAATGGCTCAAGGAGTCGGCCGCCCCAGGATGCTGAGATGCTGGATAGTAATAGGCTTGTGAGGGCTTCTGAGCAGAGAAATCCTAGTGAATTGCTGTCCTTGGAGACAGAGGTTGAGATGACTTCTGTGCAGAACGGGTTTTCATAGGACATCGTTGTGAGCCCATTAGAGTTTGAGCAGCCCCACGATGGCTGGGAGCATGCCCAAGATGGGGTGAGAGCTGCTGTAATTGCATTTGTTAGATGATAAATACTGTGTTCCCTCAAGAGTTTGAAATCAGTTTACTCTTACAGAGCCTTTTGAAAGTGCTCTGCTTGGCAGCAAGGACAGGGGAAGAATTCACTCTTCTAAGAGGTGAAGAGTCCTCCTTTCGCCTGGTGCCTTGTCCCTCTCTCTCTACTCCACATTGAAATGGTTTCTCTGCCATCCCTGTTGCTGCCTGGGATGCTCCTCACTCTGCTCTGCTCTCTGCCTGAGCGTGGGATGTGATCCCTCTCCCCTCTTTTCTTGTCTCTACTCCTGCCCCATCCAGTCTCCCCCAATAACACCGTAGCTGGCTGTCCCACCCCAGCAGCCTCGGAAGTCACATTGGAGCGGTCCTCTCAAGGGCACCAGTGATCGATACCTGTGCTGCAGGCTGGGAATCCCTGCAGAGGATATGCATGAGGAAGGGCTAGGTCTCAGATCTGGGGCAAAACAGAGTTTTTCTGTAAAGTGAGACAAATGCTTCATATAACCTTTGTCCCACTCCACCTTAATCAGCTTTTAAATGAACTTTAGCAGGAAAATGTGGTGTGTTTGTTTTCTGTAGTCTCCTAGCAGTGTGAAGAAGCAACACATCTGCAACTGATCCTGAGTTTCTCTCAAATGGTCTTGAGTTCTTGAATGGACATCTCCATGGGAAGGTAGAGATGGAACTGTGGTACAATTTGCTTCTCTTAGAAGAATCTTTCTGGCCACAGAAAGACCCTGAGACAGCCACACCAATTTGTTTCTTAGGATGATGAAGGACCTCGCTGTCCTGTGTGTTGAGAACTGTAGGTGTGCAATGCCTGCACGTGTTTGCACTCTTGACAAGGCCTTCACCTAATTCTTGAGGCTGGTAATACAGTGGCCAGGTCCCTAATTCTTAGGCTGGACTCATCTTGTAAAGCTGACAAAATGGGAGGTGAGAGGAAAAAGTCTTCTTGTGCCCCTCTTCACTTCCTAGTACTACTGCACATAAGAGAGATGGATTTAGCTCTAAATAATTAATCCTGCTCTTTAAATTTTATGGATCCAGAACACATTTTTGTAGGAAACAAACCTCTAGAGTTAGGACGGATTTCTTGAAGCTGAGTCAAAGCATTAAGCAGCTCAAAGATTATTTATCTCCATACTGGAAAATGTCAACACTTAGGCTGAAAAAAACCAAGGCTTTCTTTAATTTCAGAACAAACAAATGTCAGCATTCCTGAAGCAGAGCACAGATCTTCCCGTTGTTTGTTTTGTGCTCGATGGATATTTTATTTTAACCTACCAATCAATTTTAAATCGTTTGTTTAAGAAAATTGTTGCCCAGTTCTACCAAGTGCTGCGTGTCCTCGTTTCTGAGTAAACGGAGTAGAAATCCACGGGACTGTGCAGCCCGTAAGGTCTGTAACCTGTGGAGAGGGACCTGGGCTGCAAAACGTACATCTGGATGGTGGCTGCTGCCAGAATTCAGGTTTCTGCCCTGCTTCTCTCAAACACTGTCAGGTAACATTAATAGCAACACTAACACCATGCAGCTGATCTGCTGTTTATCAGCATCACACAGAAACGCAAGGGAAGGGTGCCTTTTAAAAATGATTCTGAATAATTTTTATTCTTCAGAATAAAAGAAAAGATTGACATTTAGTATTTTCTTGCCCGTTAGTACGTGTGTGGGACAGACGGGCAGTAAGGAAATAAAGGGCTGTTCATACCTGTAACATTTCAGTAAGTTTGTGAATTTCATTTCGTACTTTGTACTTGGAGAATACCTTAGGGATAAGTTTCTAAGCTGGTTTGGCACTAAGTAAATTGATGTGCTTCACTAGTGTATAATTGTGCTAGTTTGATGTACGTTGTGAATCTGCTGGATCTGAATTCTGCTTGGAACCTGTGCTTATCTTCTCTTTAATCTTCCCTCTGTCACACGAGGTCAATTCCATCACATGCAGTGCATTATTGCTCTGGAGAAAAGAACGTTTCTGTGTGCTACAGAACTATCAACCTGGGCAGATACAGAATGGAAAATCATTCTATAACATGGATTCAATAACTGCTTTAAAGTTATCTTTTGTCTAATTAAAATTTCTTCCCCCATTCACTCTTGGGTTTTTAATACATTCTGTTTCTATAGCTCTTTTTTTTTTTTCTGTTTTCCCCATCTGCAATCCTTGTAGCAGCACACAGAAAGCAGGATGTGAGATGGTTTTTAGGGAAAGCAACAATGTCTGTATGTGGAAGAAGTTAAAGGAAAGAGGTTCTCCTGCTGCTAATGGTATTAACATTTTTTAAAAGTCAAAAACCCCAAATGCCTCCATCCAGTAACACAAGCCAGCTGAAGCCTCAGGATGATTCTGGGATTCAGAGTGGTTCTCCACTGCCTTTCAGCTTGCAGTTTTCTTTCTGAGTATGGCAGTGTGTCCGCAGGGTGAAACTTCTTGCCTTAAAAGCAGGATTTCTGCTGCTCTTGAGTTCTGCTTGGAGCATTGGGCAAGATAGGAATGAAAGGTGAAGGAAAGCAAAGGTGATAAAAAATGACACAGGGAAAAAGCACCGTAACTAAAGACGACCAATATCTTCAAACATCACTGATGACTTTTCTGGGCAACTGAATTAAGAAGCTTTAAATGGCCATGATTCTCAGAAGTGATGTTTAGCACTTCTGAAGAGGAGACCAAAGAAGAATTTGCCAAGCACCTGTAGCTTTTTAAAGTCTTGGCTGAGAGTTTGAAAGTGCACATAATGAGAACGAACTGCAGCCACAATTCACACGCGTTATTTTTATCATTAAACTTCTAAATATGTTCAGGTGCCACCTCTGTCCCTGCAGAGCTGCTGCATCCACAGGAAAAGAGTCTATGTGCACATAGTCTGTGATAACTGAGTAGCCAAAGATGTTGCAATTTCAGGCAAGAGCTAAAATCTGTGACTGGTCAGACTATCAGATGGAGGAGAGGCTGTGAAACAGTTCTGGAGAACACTTCTCTGTTGACCCCAGCTGTGTTTGCTCAGTCTGCTGCCAACAGAGTGCAGCAGCACCATAGAGACATGCTGCAGTTGTGACTATTTGTTTTAATTGAGGAATTGTGTCCTTAACTCAAAGCTTAAATGTAATTTATTAAGGTCATTAAAGAATGTACTCCATGAGTAGGTCAGGCATACGCTGAAGTAATGGTTTGCAAAGCACTGCAGTAGAAAGAATAATGCCACACACAGGGGGGAAGCTGTCTCAAACTGTGTATTATAGATTGTAAAGGAAAAAGTCCCATGGCAGCCTGTCATCTGTGGTAAGTCACTACTCCAGAGTAGTAGACATTCCACCAGTTCAGCTTGAACGGCTGATTCTGGTCCTGGGAAACACAGTTACTAAAATAAGTAGATTTGAAAATAAAATATTGTGTCAGCAAGGCACCTGGAGGTGACAGTGGAAAAGATTATAATGCATTTGAAGCACTTAACTGCACTTCCTTTGAAGTCAGGATTGGCTCAAGATGAGCATTGTACTAAGAATTTATTTTTTTATTTTTTGAAAATGCAATCTGAAATTCTCAGCAATTTTTGTTTTGTGTTTTGTTTTGGTTTGGGGTTTTTTTTCTGCTTCTAATGAGGCATTTTCCATGTTGGAGAAAGTGATGATATTTGTTGTTGAAGAATCGTTCTTGTCCCACTGGCTTCAGTGAAGCTGGGTGTGTGACAAACACAAGATCAGGACCAGAGCTCCGTCCAAAGCCTGCTGAAGTCAGTAGGAACCATCCTGGTGGCTGAAGTGGGATTAGGATCAGGCCCTTTGGGTTTCCCTTGCCCATTAAAACCCAGTCGGTCTACAGAGAGCACAGAGCCATTTCTCTTCCAGGAACTTGGAGTTTATTGCCGGTGAATTCAGTTCTCCATTAAGAAATAGGGTGACTGCTGTTAGAAATACTCGTGTTATTCAGGAGGGACATCCTGATATTTGCTCAGTAAAGTGGTACTTAATAAGGAGATTTGCATTACAGTTGCATTCAGAAGTCCTTCCAGTTTTCTGGTGTTTTGTTGCTACAGGAGGCACCTGGATAGCAGCGGTAGCAATGCACTTGCTCTTTGCTTAGCCACGCTTTTATGCCTTGTGGAAACTGCTCCCCTCTGAAAAATCAATCAACCCCAGGTTTATTATGGACAAATAAAAACACAGATTCATCATCAAATTTGCTCAGGTATAGAACATGACAGAGCAACTCAGGCTGTAACTAAGAAGTGGGTTTTTTCCTAGTTATGGTGATGTCAACTCTCGTGTGCATGCAGCAAGGGAGGAGGTAACGAGCCATTGCTTGCTTGGACCTTGCCAGGCTGAACTTTCACTTTGCATTGCAGTCGTTCCTGGTTTGTCTGCCTATGGAACAGGTTCCTTCATTGTGTTGTTTATTGTTTGCCATCGACAGGTATCGGCAGTTCCATTAGTGAAGGATACCCTCTTTACAAAGAACCTTAGTTACCTTTAGGAGAACCTGTCTTAAGAAGGAATGTATTTGCTTTGGGTTTGCTTCTGTAGTGTCAGTCAAGGTGTACTGTTCTTGGCTTGTTCTTATCTACAGGCTGTTCCTGTGTCTCAAAACAGTAACTTTTATATGAAATTAAAATATGTGATGATAAAATAGGAAATAAACTCTCAGAAGACTTAGAGTGCGAGCTGGTTTGTTTAAGCATTAGGAAGGGCTCTAAGTGAGATTACAAAAAGTTTTGTTTAACTGCAGGAGTCTGACTTTTCTAATCAAAGCTGCTTGATGACAGCCCAGAAATGCCTTAGGAGATACACCCATCCTTTCAGATGCAGCCTCTGCCTTGCACCTAGTACCTGCTGCCACCGACCAGTTCTGGTGGCAGAACGGCCCTGGCGAGTGCCGGAGGAATCCGGTGAGGTCCCTCTCGCTGGGCGTCACGCAGGCAGCAGTCAGAGGTCTCAGATGCTGCTGAGAACGGGTATGAAATCCAGCCCAAACTGTTAGCAGTTGGCATCTCTGCTAAGCAGAGCTGTCTCCCTCCCCGCCCTGTGTTAGCGACTGCTGGGGGTGGATCTGCGGGGACCGTTCGCCAGCAGTTGCAGTTGAATGCTCCTGATTGTTGGCATCGCCACTGTTTATTTTGTGGCGTGGAGTTCCGCGGGGTGTCCAGCCCTTGCTTTTAAAACAAAGTATCCGTTTGAAATGTGATTTAGTTCTGTTTGGTTTTGTCTTAGGAGGGCAAGTGAAAAATACTTCCTAATTAACTTTCACTGTTGCATATATTTATTCAGTCCTGTTGGTATCTTTAGGATAAACAGCCCCGATCTTGTCTGTCGTTCCTAATTCAGTTGTCTCTATTTGACTAATGCTTTCTGCTGCCTGACTCTAGGACCCTTTATTACCTTCATGTATTTTTTTCAGTGTGGAGATCAGAGTGAGCCACCCTGTATCCAGGGTGAGCTCATGACATTGACTTTTATGCTGGCTCTACAGTATTTTAAGCGTTTTGTTTTTTCTTGTTCCTTTTGGAAGATTCTACCTTTTTTTTTTTTTTTACCATATTTGTGCTGAGCAAACTTCTTGATCTTTTGGGGAATGATGTGATGCATTTCCGTGCAATGAACTCTCTATTATGCTGCTAAATTTTATTCCTACCTATTTTTTCAGCAGTTAATTTTGCAGACTGGTATTTACGCTGCCTTTCTGACCAGTGCTTCTTGTGTACTCTTAGTCAGAGGCTGGACTAGATGTTGGGATCAAGATATGGGCAGAAAAGATAAAGCCACCGTTCATCTTGAGTGTGTTGCCTCAGGTGTGTTCGTTGTGGGGTTTTTTCTTCATTTCTTTTCAACACAAAGTTTAGACTATACTTTGCTCAATTGTGCATTTCTTTTTTTCTGTCTCTCTATTTTTCTTTCTGTGTAGAAGTAAGCACGTGGTTTTTTCCTCTGGCCATTTCAGTGGTGTGTGGGCAACAGGCTGAGAAGCGTGGAACTGGTAGCAAAGCTGTGATAATGTATTTACCTGACACTTTTTAAGAGAAATTCCTGCCACCTCCTGAAGGCAACCTAAGCCTTTTCATTGCAGCGCTGGCTCCTCAGTTGCAGTGGTGCCTTTTCAGGTGTCTTTTCCCTGAAATTCCACTGAATTTCTGCCAAGGTGCAATGTTTTCACACCACAGAATAGCAACTTAAGGATAACAGCTCGGTAAAAATTGTCCTTAAGTTACCAAAGGTGTTCTTCTGCGGGCCAGGGAGCATTGCAGAGAGCTCGGTTCTTTGTGCCCACCCCAGATCAGTCTTTGGTCGCAGTGTTAGCCTGAAAAGTCCATCTCTCCATCTTTTCTGGCGCTGCTCCCTGGGCTGTGGCTGCAGAGCCTGTCAGGGAGCAGTCTTTAGCAGACACTTGTTTTGTTTGCTTTCGCTATAGTATCAACATAACAGATGTTTTCCAAGCAAATAAACCAAGTAAATGTTCTGCAAAGTCCGACCTGTTCCACTTTCATTTGCTGCTTTATGGGTGGGGATCCCGCATGCTCCTGATTCCGAAGTCTCTCTGAAATTACAGGCCTGGGGCATTTCCCAGTAAGTGGCACAGACACCTGAGAGGTCAAAGTTGAAAAATTAATTCTCTTAATTTTTAAGCAATTTGCTCTGTGAGCTAAATTATATTTTTTGAATGAGGCTTAGGAAATACCCTGTCAGCTCTGCTCCTGCTTTCTAGACGGCTTCAGGTTCAACCACACCAATGGTTGAGCTCCTACCTTCTGGAAATGTGTAGCCAGTTTCTAAGCTTGTCAAGTAGCTCATCTGAGCTAGGACTGACACTAAAGTCTTCTACTGGCTCTCACAATTCCTTCTTTCCTCCTTGTTTTAAATAGAGGGTATCCTTCCTCCTTGCTGAGAATTGTTTTCTGTGGCTTTTCGGGTCTTCTTTCCCAGCATTGGGATTCACCTGTTTGTCTGTCTAGCCCCCTTCCCTCCCTTTCCCCCCCGTTTTCATTTTCAGTTATTTTTGTTTATGTTGAACTCCTGCCTGCTCAGCTGCAGCAGAGCTGAGCGTTGGCAGCCCGCCCCGTGTTCTACGATTCTACAACTTCTGCTGCTTAGCAGCATGTTGGAAATCGCTTTGAAATAAATCCATGTTGGACCGAAAGCAGCATCTTTGTTGTTACCCCCTCAGAATAATTTGGTGCTGTAATTGGAATTCTCACTTGAAATAAACAAACACAATTTCTGATCTATGGACAGATCTGGATGCATGGTCCACGAGAGAGATGCAGGCATCCAGCCCTCTCCCTGGAACGGAGTATGTGTTTGCAAAGCATCCGTGGCGCTTTTGTTGCCTTGAGGCAAGTTAGCGCTGGACAGCGAGGGCTGGAGGGCAGCCCCAAATTGTAGAATGGTTTGGGTTGGAAGGGACCTTGAAATCCCTGGGCTGCCTTGAGATTTACGAATTGTTTGCTCTGGGCTGCTCTTGAGATGAACGTGCCCATAAGCCTTGTGGTGTTTCCACTCAGCTTTGGAAAGCTGATACCCGGTGGCCAGAATAGGAAGCTGTGGCTCCACCATGCTACTGCCACCTTACTGGTCCATGCATCACAGAATCCCAGCACGGTGGGGGCTGGAAGAGACCTCTGGAGATGATCTGGTGCCACCCCCCTGCTCCATCCAGCAGGGTCACCCAGAGCAGGGGGCCCAGCAGCGCA